>CAIGRH010263902.1:0-15866 GCA_903798295.1 Fraxinus nigra
TAAGGCCAAGGAAAGAGGCGAAACACCACAATAAAGGGGAAAAGTAGCCACTTGATCTACTATCACGAACGAAGTGAGGGAAGGGGTTTGGATTAGATACTTTAGGAGAGAAAGAGAGAGTACTAATAAATAGAATCAGGTCTTTGACGATCCAATATTAAGTACCAAGTGTATGGGCTCATACTTTGATGACTCCCTATTGGCTAGTGAAGCCTTAGCTTCACCCTATGACGTATCATCTACTCTCTCTAGCTCTCAACTTAACTCGAACATTTCTTTAGTCTTTTGCTTCAGGGGCATCAGGAACCGGAATGGATTTCACATATTCCCTTCTCTTTAATCCATAGATAACAACTCAAAATACCANGTAGCCACTTGATCTACTATCACGAACGAAGTGAGGGAAGGGGTTTGGATTAGATACTTTAGGAGAGAAAGAGAGAGTACTAATAAATAGAATCAGGTCTTTGACGATCCAATATTAAGTACCAAGTGTATGGGCTCATACTTTGATGACTCCCTATTGGCTAGTGAAGCCTTAGCTTCACCCTATGACGTATCATCTACTCTCTCTAGCTCTCAACTTAACTCGAACATTTCTTTAGTCTTTTGCTTCAGGGGCATCAGGAACCGGAATGGATTTCACATATTCCCTTCTCTTTAATCCATAGATAACAACTCAAAATACCATGCGGATGATACATAGAGAGAGAGAGAGAGAGAGAGAGAGAGAGAGAGTATTAAACACACCGTTTAAAATTTTGTTACCGATGGGTGATGAATTGCTGTATGATATTTGCAATTTTAGCAAGTTTTAAAAGTCTTACTGTGTATTCATATTCAAGTGCTCTTGCAGGATATTATCTTGTGCATCTGCTTGTTTAAGGTTTAAAGTTTAAGATTTGTATGGAATTAGGTTTATTTTGTTATTTTTGTAAGTTTTAAATTTTAAACTACCCAATAATGATCATTTGAACCAGATTCAGAGTCCTTTTGTTTGAATTTAATGTTTCTTAATATTCCCTGTGTTTACATGTGTCATGATGTACACATCAAAGGATGTCCACTCATATGATATGAGTATGATGGTGTTTCAAGTTGAATATGCAGATGAATAATATTCCATTGTAACTAATATTTTTCTATTATTTTTGAAGTACAATTGATGCTGTTATTGTTGCTTCTGCTCTAGTTTAGTTATTCTGTTGGACTTGACCTGAATATTGGAGTTTATACATTCATTCCTCAAGTCTAAGATAGTTCTTTACGTCAATGACCAAAAAAACTTGAGAAAAGTGTACATTATAGCTTGACATATTTCTTATAAGGTGGTGTCTTGATTTTTGTTTGAAAGTATTTTCTTGTGATGTAGGATGATTGGTCAAATTGGTTTGAAGAACTTGGAATTCTTACCTGAAATTGTACCTGTATTGATCACTGTCTTGAAGGATGATACACCAGCTGTTGCTCGACAAGCCATTGCATGTGGTATTGATATATTTCGCTCTACTCTGGTCAAAGTTGCTGTCCAGGTTGGTTCAAATGTTTTGAACACGCAACATGAATTTGGACATTCTGCTTTCCGTTCAGCACGAACTTTATCTAAAATTGATAATCTGGAGTAGTTAAATACTATTCATATCACTTTTTCATATTAAATCAATTTCATTGCTTGCATTGTGCTGTTTTTCTCGCGTAATTGTTTTTGCTTAGCAAAGTTCCTTTATTCAATTAGCGTATCTTTTCGGAGTCTAGGCATGTATTTCTGAATCCGTGATGGAAATTAAGAAGTTTAGTATATTTTGTTTATAATTACCATCAATGTATATCCATTCATCAATTGATTCGGGTGTGCTGCTTGCAAGATTGGGTGATAGTTCAAACCTAACGTTTCTATTGATCTCTTTCAAACATAAACTTATCAAAACCCACTTAACTAGCCGGGTGGAAACTTATTTCTTTGCCTAGAACTGGAGCCTGGGGATGATTAAATTTGTTCTTATGTGTTAAAATCTCGCCAATGAATTGGCGTTTAGCATTTCTCTACTCTTCTTGCAGGTAGCCAAGCAGTCAACAATATTACTATGACATGAGGGAGATGCAACTTTAATGCTGTTCTTTGACAGAAAACAATTTATATTTATGTTCCTTTTGGTAGACAGAGAAATTTTCATGCTAGAATTTGTTGTAATGGAATTTAGTTCTTACAAACTCATTTTTTCTTCAATTAGTGTTTGGTTGATATTATGAAAAAATGTGAAAAATTTCATGTCAGAAAATAATAGTTGAAAAAATTTCTGACCTTTAGTTGCCCATGTTGGTGGGTATTAGATCCTGGTTCTACGTAGTAGTAGTGGTAAATGGCATGATGGTATAGATGTAGTGGCAAAAACACTTTTGTCTCCTTTTCTTTCCTTTTAAACATCTATGCCTATATTCCCATGTCGTATATGCAATCTGTTATATCGCATAAGTCAGGATGTCAATGTATAATTTTTACGCTTGTCCCATTGCAATGACCAGGGCCTCTACTCAAGCGAGTTGAATGAATCTCTTAGATCATCATGGGCATGTGTGCTAAAGTTCAGGGATGAAATATACTCAATGGCATTTCAGGTACCACCTGGAACATGATCATTGATTTCTACGCACATTGTACTTGGAACATTCTCTAACTTTCAATGTCATTATAAGGTGGGAAGTGATGGGAGAAGGTTGGCTGCACTGAAATTTGTGGAAGCAGTAGTTGTACTTTACACACCTGATCCTAATGGCTCTTTAGAGATTACTCCTGATCAATTTTCTGAAGGTAAATGTGTATTATGTATTTGTGGGAATTTGTATTTCAAAAAATAGGGTTTTGGGGTAGTGCATGGATGAAAGGATATTATTTTGTGAGCCATTGAATAATAGTTTCTGGAACTGCCCGTTTGGCATGTAGGGAAGTTTGAGGAGTTCAATATTTCATGGCTTCGTGGAGGTCATCCCGTACTCAATATTGGAGATTTGTCAGTTGAAGCAAGCCAGAACCTGGGTCTATTGCTTGATCAACTGAGGTTCCCAACAGTTAAATCACTTAGTAACTTGACAATAATCGTTCTCATAAAAAGGTATATATGATCTTTCTCTGGTGGTTATGCTAATTATTCTTGTCCTATATGTGCTGTATCAGGTGTTCATTGTTTTCTTTATTTTGTTTCTATTTTTTAGTCTTTCAGCTGTTGCAAGGAAGAGGCCTGCCTTTTATGGTCGCATATTGCCAGTTTTACTTGGTCTAGATCCTTCAAGCTCTGCTAGCAAAGGAATGCATCTTTCTGGAGTGCATCATGCTCTGAAGAATGCATTCGAGTCTTGTTTGAGTTGCACACACCCGGGTGCTGCACCGGTATCTTGTTTTCAGGATTCATGTTTCTTGATTCTTTTTTGCCTGTTGCATATGTGATGTTTCTGGGGCCACTTCTGATCTCCTCTTGCTGCTACTTGAGTTCTTATTTCACCTTTTTCTTCCCATTCCCTTTTTTAAATGCAGCAATTCTTTTTTTGCCTCTTTGTTATCTTACTTTTTACTCATCTGAAGACAATAATTTTTTGGCTTGCTCTCAACATCTGAGCAATAAGAATTCTACCTCAAGATGATTTTGACCTGGCAATTTTTTTTTTTTTTTGGTTCTTGGAGTGGAGGGACCGTCTAGTTAGTGCACTGGAAGAAATAAAAGCTGGAAGGTCATCAGTACACTCTTTGAACCATATATGTGAGGACAATGGGAGTGCAGACTGGAAAGATGATTCACGAATGGCTCAGGTTTATGGATATCTGTTATTTTCCAGTCAATAATTTCTTATGAAATCTTAATGTACGATTATTTTACATTCTTGCAAATGGGACTACAAACTTCGTATAGGATGAAAAGCCTTCAATTGAAGCATTTACTGTTGAGCATGCTGATGCTGGGAGAAAAAGACCTGGAGTGCAGGATATTTCTGTTGTGCCTGGGGATGAATTGTCTGGGAAGCGTGCTAGAACAGGACCTGGAGTCTCAGAGGAATCAGTGCAAGAGACAAGTGGGATTTGGGAAGGAGCCCCTTCGAGAGGACCATTAACATCCACGTCAGATGCAGATAATGGACCGGTCCAGCAGCTTGTTGCAATGTTTGGTGTATTGGTGGCTCAGGGTGAAAAAGCTGTTGCAACCTTAGAGATTCTCATTTCTAGCATATCTGCTGACCTGCTAGCTGAAGTTGTTATGACTAACATGCGAAATCTTTCTCCAAATCGCCCAAATTCTGAAGGGGATGGAGAGCCTGTCCCAATGATGGGTTCTCAACCTGGTATGATTGGAAGTGATACACACCTCAAAAAATTATCTTCGTTGTTGACAGACATACTTTCACAATCCGGGTCGTTTCCGCAGAAAGATATCCAAGTTGAATCTCATCATTCATTGTCCAGTGGATTTGAGGTGTTTCATCTTCTTCGAATCCAAATATTTATTGTCTACTTTTTAGGCTGAGATACTTTGCTTCTCTCTGTGAATTTCTTAAATGCATTGATATTGAGCTCATTGAGCTTCAATTTCTTGTTTGTTAAATGGTTCAAGTTGATTGCTATTGCAGCTAGCTCAAGGAGAAGAAGATCTGAAGTCAAGATCTGAACCACTGGTGAATTTGGCTGATAGTAATGTTTCATATGATGGCTTTGATTCAGCAAGTCAACAAGCAACAGAACCTATTATTGGATCTGTTTCTGCTGAACATATTCCATCTGGAACAGATACTGGTTATCCTTCGTTGACATCTGACACCATTGACGTCGAAACTGTAGTGAATGAAATACCTGGTCTTGCTTCGTCCACTCAAGATGATGGATTGCCAGTAACAGTGGCTGTCTCTTCACTGGACTCCACTGATTTAGAGGATACCTGTCCAGAGCAAGTCACTGGTTTAAGTAGGTCACCATTAGAATTAGTTCCATCAATGTCAACGGATAGGTCCGAGGAGCTTAGTCCAAAAGCAGCAGTCATGGATATAGCCTCTTCTGTCAGGTTACCTACGCCATTGGTTCTGCCCAAGATGTCTGCCCCTGTCATGTACCTTGCCGATGAACAGAAGGACCATTTAGAAGAATCAGCTTTTCTGCGCATCATTGATGCATATAAACCAATAGCAGTAGCAGGAGATTCTCAACTCCGTTTCTCCATTCTTGCACATTCAGGAATTAAGGTGAAAACCCTAAAGTATGGATGCCAGTATCTTTCTATGATGCTTATCACTAAGTCTTTTATATGTGTTTGTATTATGCAGTTCCCCTCAGAGTTAGACCTATGGAAGCCTCTGCAAGCACACATATTGTCCGACTATGTAAATCATGAGGTAATTTTATAGTTTAGCATCTGTTCTTTTTGGATCTAGAGGGGACATGATTTCAGAGCTTGTTTAACCTCTATTTCATTATGTTCACATTGTCTGTCGACCATACGTGAAGTTTCATTGTCAGAACATTGAGTAATATAACGATCAAGTCCTAAGTAATTCTTGCCCGTGCTTGTTTTGCCTCCAGTAGTACTTGTGTTTATCATTAGGGAAAGCTATGTCCTGTCTCTGCCCAGTCCCGCTCGTGCTTTGGGGTAGTAGTGGCAGATGGGGGAAAAGAGCTAGTTTTCATCATGTATTCATTTTTCTTTCCTGCCTTTCAAGGTGTTCTAAGTTCTGTCTTTTGAATCTTCTTTGTAGTAGTGTTAAATATATTTTCACCTGCACATTTGTTATCTGAAAATTCTTTATGATATTACTAATCAATTTATGTCTTCAGGGGCACGAGTTAACATTGCGTGTCCTCTACAGGCTACATGGTGAGGCAGAAGAAGACCGTGATTTTGTTTCTTCAACGACTGCGAAGTCTGTCTATGAGACGTTTCTTCTTAAAGTGGTGTGCACATAGTTTTCTTTTTACCAGTTTGTTTTCCTCGGAGAGTGATTGTTATCATACTTTTTTATCTTCGTTGTTCTTTCATCATGCAGGCAGAAACACTAAGAGATTCTTTTCCAGCTTCTGAGAAATTTTTGAGCAGATTGCTTGTTGAAGTCCCTTACCTGCCAAAATCAATCTTCAAAATGCTGGAGTGCTTGTGTTCTCCTGGTAGTAGTGATGATGATAAGGAGTTGCATAGTGGTGATCGGGTTACCCAGGGCCTAAGTGCTATATGGAGCCTAGTTTTGCTGAGACCTCCAATTAGAGATCCGTGCCTCAGAATTGCTTTGAAGGTTTCCTTCTTTTACTAGCTTTCATTAGAGAATTTTGGTATTTAAGGACTGGATAACAATTATTTTATTCAAGTTTGTCAAGATAGAAAATGCCACCTTCCAGCGTCTTTCAAGGATTTATATCAGTAATTCCCGAAATATTTGATTCATGGATCTGCATTTATAAAATCCCTGTAAAATTGGAATGGTATATTATGATTCCCTTTGCGAATGATAATTATGTCTTACAAATTGATGAACAGTATTTAGTCATCTGTGCAACAATTTATTGGTGTGAGATTATTTTTTTTAGCAATATCACAGATTTTTTTAAATCCTAATTCTGAGGCTAACTATTCAATCCACTTGAATATGGTTCATCATATTTCAGACAGTATTTGATTGTCCAAAACATTTTGATTGAGAAGCTCATTAGTCCCTGTACTTTCTTAGTACCTAGCTTATCCTTCATCTGTGGTCTGACTTTTATTCATTCAATGTCCGAACAGAGTGCAACTCATCACTTGGAAGAAGTGCGTATGAAGGCAATACGTCTGGTATTCATTCACAACTTGCTTGTCACTTAACTAAATTAAGCTCCCGTTTGTCTTCCATTCTTTCAAAACTCTTTTTTCTACACTCATTTTCAATCACACATTTACACAATAAAAATATTCTACACGTAAACTTGAAACTTTTTTCTACTTTTTAACTGCACATTCTCCAAAAATCCACTGTTCAAAATATTGTTTTTCCCAAAAAAAAAACAAAATAAAAATGGCCACCAAACAGGGGGTTAGTTCTATTCCTAGAATATCTATCAACTCTTTTTTGTCAATGATATTTTGTTTTTTCTGTTGCAGGTGGCAAATAAGCTTTATCCTCTATCATCCATCTCTGAAAAAATTGAAGATTTTGCCAAGGAAATGCTGCTCTCAGTTGCAAATATAGATCTTACTACAGAGAGAAGTGATACTGATGGGCCGAATACTGGATCACAGAAGGTAATGATTCTATAGTCTACAGATGCGAAGTTGGCTCCATGGTCACGAGGTTGATTTTCCTCGTTGTCATCTATATCGCAAAATCCGCTTTACATTTTTGGAGTCTAGGTCATACTTCCGACTTCTAGGAAAAATATCTACTACCTGTAAAGAGATAGCAGGTTTTTCTAATTGGATGAGGGGGAAGGAGGTGAAATTTGAAGACCAAAATCAATTCTTCCTGTTAGACACAGCAAACTGGTTTAGATGTGATAACAGAAAGGCCACCATATCAGTTAGTTTCTGAGTTTATTATGTTAAATCCTTTTAATCATTTCTTCTCAATTGAATGTCTTCATTACCCTTCTGGACGTCTAGATGTGTGTGCTCACTTTCATAAAATGAACTCTTCTTTCCTGTGTAACCCTTGTTGAGATAATTCTGTTTTTTCTTTTATCTTTTTTTTCATCTAAAGTTTTGGAAAACCATATGGAAGATGCAACTTCTGAAACTCTTACATGACTAATTTGGCCTAGCTCATCGTGACATTTAGTTAGAGACTAGGGAGAATTATATTATATTGAGCGATTTGCTAGTAGTTGTTGATACCTTGTAAATTTTTTTCATCCACCTAGTTGATGTCAAAGTATATGCCTAGATTTTTGATGGGGGTGATTACTGTTCCAGTTTATGGTTTGTTGTTAATTTTATCCAATGGCTATTCACATGTGGGGATGGGGGTGACTAGTAGCTGGATGCAATGTGAATATTAGTATTTAGCATTGAAATATTGCAACCATTTTGCATTTGGTGGATAGGTCATAAATCCGGGTGCTAAAATAACCTTTTCTTGAATTATTTTTGGCTACATCAATCTGCAGAGGTTTATTAGTTATATCATTTTTTCAAACATTTTTCCTCCATTATTTGGAGGACTCATTGCATAAGAACCACTGACACAATCTAATTCTTTTATGCCAAAATTTCATTATGTCAAGTACATCCTCCTCTTTTGCCAATAGTTCATTCCTTGCCGTTTATGAATGCTTCAATAGTTTTTTTACTTGATCCTTTTGATCTTTCTTGAGTTTTATCACTGTATGCTTCTTATGTTCTCTTTTGGACATGAAACAGTGCATTTTAATTCATTTTTATCTTGTGAGGTTTACTATTGATGGTGTTTTATAAACTAATTACCATTGATTTCACGATTTGACAATTTGCTTGGTTGAAGTATGACCTGCAAATTTGATTAAAGACCTCTTGAAAGCTGTGTTATAAAGTTGTTCTCTGAGCTGTTGCATCAGGTGTAAAAAATTTCCTCAAGTTGTGTTTCAATTTCACAATTACAAAGTACAAGAAAACAAAAGAAAAGTATTGCTGTTCAACATAAAATCTCTCTTGGTTAGTTAGCCAAAAAGGAAAGAAGATACATGATACAAAAAAGAAAGAACTTCTGATGTCTGATGTAGATTTGATAAATGTTAACTTGATACTTGACCAGCATTTATGCTGTGTTGTAAATGATTGTGTTTCTGCTATTTTCCTCAAAACTCTGGTTCATTATTTGTGATGGTTTTGGTTTTTGATATACTGCTTTCTTTTTGTTTAGGATGAACAGCCTTCAAGTGATAATCAATTGGTTAGTGTCATTGTCAAAGACATTTCAACTGACACTCATCAGTTAACCTCTTCAGAAAGCATATCATCTTCATCTATAGCTGAAGTGCAAAAGTTCACATCCCTCTACTTTGCCCTGTGTACAAAGGTTGATGTTTTTTTCCTATTTTATCCCCATCGTTGATATCATAATTTTACATGCAGTAACCTAGTAATGGCTTTAGTTTATATGACCTAACAGTGTTGTGTATTTGATCAACAGAAGCACTCTCTTTTTCGCCAAATATTTGATGTCTATAATAGCATGTCCAAGGTGGCAAAACAGGTCTGACCACTCACAAGTAAACATTTTGCTGTTGTGATAGTCGATAATTTCAAAATTTTGTCATTGGGGTTGTTTATTGGAGCAGCTATACTTGCAGGCAGTTCATCATCAAATTCCTTTGCTTGTCCGAACTATTGGCTCATCGCCCTATCTCCTTGATATTATATCAGATCCACCAACTGGAAGTGAAGGGCTCCTGATGCAGGTCTTGCCTATGTATATGTTTCTTGATAAGCTTGCTTATGAGGAAATATCTGTTTGTTGCTCATGATTCAGTATGCAACTGCAGGTAGTGCATACACTCACAGATGGAACGGTTCCTTCTCCAGAGTTGTTATCTACCATTAGGAAGCTATATGATACAAGACTGAAGGTAGAATAGATCTTATTTGTTTTAGTCACCATCTCTTTCTTAATAAGTTTTCTTTTTCTTTACTCTGAACGAGTATTCACTTTCAAAAGTTTCAGCCCCTTTCGTTTCAGATGTCAATTCCGTCTGTTTTTCGCTTAAGCTAATAGCAATTCTGTGTCAAAGAAGTAATTTTAGTGGTTTCCACCATCTTTTTTAATACTTGCTATACCTGATGACTGAACATCTGTAAATTGAAAATTCTTTCTGCTGCTTGTTGAACAGTGATAATTTATTTTTGATTCATACAGCGTGATTGAATTGATATTGATATTGCTATTCTTATTTTGGTTTCTGCTCTTTCCACAGGAAATAGACATTTTGATTCCAATATTATCGTTCCTGCCTAAGCACGAGGTGATGATTATTTTTATTTCTTCTGGTATTCAATATTGATTCTCTGTTTCTTTTGATACTGTGTGCATCTGATTGTTGTGTTAGTAACTTTATTTTTCTTATGCTCATTCATTACTTATTGAGAAATAATTTCACTGTGTGCTTGCGAAGGGACCTTATTGCGTATTTGCTCTAACAACAATGGTGAAATCTTTTGTAACTGAAAAAAATCCGACTTTTTAAAGTTCATTCTTTCGTTGTTAAACCATGATATCGAAGGATTGATATTGAAGCTCTACCACATCAGAACCAAGTGACCTTGTTTTAAATCATTGCTAAACAATACTATAGAGAGAAGCTAGTAACTTATAGATTGTAATGTAGATTATTCTAGTGAAGAAATAATTTTCACATCAGCTTTAATCTAATTTCTTTCTATGTATATGGTTTTATGAACTTTCGGCCTATGTTAGAAATCTGCCATTGCTGTCTTGACTGATTGGCAGGAAAATTTACTCTTTAACTCAGCATTTTATTTGATGCTGATGAGTAGTTTTTGGATAGACTTAGACAGAGACAACTATATTCCAAAATCAGGTTCCCAAGGAATTTCTAAATTAATCCAAAGCTCTTGAACTACAGTTCCTGGAATTTTATGTTATTTATATGTTTTTTGAGAAACTCATCCTTTGGGAAGCTGATCGACGTATAACAAAAGGATGATTTCTGGTGCTACAAGGCAGCTGTAGATGTTCTTTGTACCACCTTTTAACTGCTGCTTAGTGGCCTCAAATTACTAGGCTGTAAAAATCATTTATTAATGTGCGTCATGGCATATGATGATACCCTTTTGGGGACAAGAAGAGAGGGAAAAGGTTCGTTTTCTGGTTCGGAGGCATGTTAGCTTTGGTGATCATGAACCCATTTACTCCTATCAGATGTTGCTTTCTCGTCAAGTGATGATATATTCATACTGCGTCAGAATGTTGATGAAATCTTGTGCTGAAAACTGTTGTGGAACTGAATTCTACGTTCTTTTTTCTCCCCCAATCTTCTCGTGTTTTTTTTTTCATTGTTTTTCTTCAACTTTCTGCTCATGCATTTGCATTTTCTAATAGAAAACGCATCTTCTTGTCAGGTTTTACTTATTTTCTCGCATCTGGTGAATGCCCCACTGGATAAGTTCCAAGCTGCTCTTTCTCGTGTTCTGCAGGTGTTTTATATCAAGGATCTTGTTTGCTGATTATTTTTTCTGAAGTGCAAAAAATCCCTTTATTTTCCTATGTCACCAAGAACATTACATTCATGGAGTAGGATAACTAGGACTTGTATATTTGATACCACAAACTTCTGTTTAATGTACTTACTGTTTTCCTGTATTGTCTAATTACCAGGACGTCAATTTTTTGTTTGAAGAAAACGATGTCAGTTAATTTCTTCCTTTTCTGATTCGAGCTTCTAATGCAAGAAACCAATTAATCACTCCCCAAATGCTAAGTAAACTTGCTCATAAATACTTTTTGGTCCGTCACTCTTCACTTCAATTTTTATTCCATTTCTTCAATTACCCTTATAGTGCATGTTTGGTAAGTGATTAAATAAAGACATGTTTGAGAAGTGTTTATAAAAAAGAAACCAAAAATAGGCCAAAATTTAAGTGATTATATGGTGTGGGTCCTCTGAATGTGTGGATAAAAAATATGTTTTGATTGTAAGTGATAAAATCATTAGCACGTGCGTTTAGTTTTCACTTAGCCCGAAACACACATAAAATGGCATTTACTCCATGATGGGCAAAGATGTAGCTAAACTTGAACATGTATTTCTCTTGCAAAATGTATTATACGCTCAAATTAGTGTTATTTTACTGCTTGATCATGTTTTAAAATGGTTATTGTCCAGGGGTCCACTCATTCTGGTCCAGTGCTCACTCCAGAGGAAGCATTAATTGCCATCCATGGGATTGATCCTGACAGAGATGGAATTCCCTTGAAGAAGGCAACTTGTGCACTTTATAATTTCATTTGCCCTATATAATTTCTTTATTCCAGATCAACTTGTGCACCTAATAATATTATCCTTTTAAGCAGGTCACAGATGCATGCAATGCCTGTTTTGAGCAGCGACAAATATTTTCTCAGCAGGTTCTTGCTAAGGTTTTGAACCAATTGGTATGAACATTAATCCCATTCTTGCCCTCCCCCTCGCTCTTCACCTTCCATTATGCCTAGCACCTGATCACTCATCAATATATCATGGTGCAGGTTGAACAAATTCCTCTTCCTTTATTATTCATGCGCACGGTACTGCAGGCCATAGGCGCCTTTCCTTCTTTGGTAAGGCACTCGGTATTTACCCATAAGATTGTTTTGTTATTATTTATTCATTTATTTATTTGCCATTGGATGAGCTTGTGAGAGACCAGATCTAGAATTAACGAGGAAAGTTACTCTATTTTAAAATGATTTTGTTGTTGCCAAATTTCATTTCATTTTTGAGGAAGTATGTCCAGTTTTCAAAATTAGGTGTGTCATGATATCAAGTTTTGAAATTTGTGCACCACCGAGTTATATTAGCAACCCATTTGGCCCCCTTTCTTTCAATTTTAATGTTTGGAATAGTATTTTTTTGGAGAATGTGTGGTTGAAAAAGAAGAAATTTTTTTCGATTTACGTGTAATATTATTTTATGGAAGATTGTGTGGTTGAAAATAAGATAGAGAAGAAAAATGAGAATGAGAAAGGGGGCAAAACAGGGGCTAGATATACATGTACAATCAGCAAAACAATATTTGCAATGAAGGCTTCCCCATCGCTTTATGAAGTGAATGAACATATTGGTTCTTATTTTCTATGTATTATGTTTAGATCCACTAACATTTCATGGGAACATTTTCCAGGTGGACTTTATAATGGAGATTCTCTCTCGGCTTGTAAGCAAGCAGGTAATACTTTAACAATGGGTTGCTGATTGTACCTAATTGTCAGTTCAGCATTATAATGAAAGTAATGTGCAGATATGGAAATATCCAAAGTTGTGGGTAGGATTTGTGAAGTGTGCTCAGTTGACGAAGCCACAATCTTTCGGTGTGCTTCTTCAGGTTTGTTTTATTTCCTGCAATGAATTGCTTAAAAGTCTTGTATGGTTTTAGCTCCTTTATATATCTGGTTATTAACTTAAAGGTCATCACCTTCATTTTGTGCTTCTTTTTGTTCAACTTGAGTATGCATGCTGTTTCTTCTGATCTAGGCTGTCACTTTATTTGTATTTCTGCAGTGCTGCTATGTAACACTAAATATGAGTATGGGGAGAATTTCATCTTATCAACATGTCATTTATGTTTTAGTATGGACATATATTTTGGCTTCCAAAAGTTATGTTCTACATTGGTTAACAAAATGATAAATTCTGTGAAAGTGACGGGAAGTTTAAAACCACTCAGTAGTTAGAAATAACCTAGCTTCAAGCTAGGTTCATTGCATGAAAGGCTCATGTTACTCCAGTTGGAATAGCAAGTTTTATTCTATCCTGGTCTTGCTCTATTGTAATTTTTTCTTTTGCACTCTAGTTTCTTTCTTCTGTTTAATGTGACCAGTAGCTCAAACACAGGGTTCTTGTATTACACCTTTTGATAGTATACTAGTCTGAATGTTGGTCTCAACGTGCACAAGCCACAGGATAGTTATGAAGGACAGAACCTTTAGAAAAAAAAAAAAAAACTAAATAACATTACTACATTCGAAGTGTTCCAGTATTTAGAAGTTGGTCTTGGTACACACAGGAAATGAGACAGCAAATGAAGGTACCTTCAAAAAAATTTATATCTGAAGAAAGGAACATTTTATTTTAAAGATACCTGTGTACCAGGATAAATGAGAGAAGCTTCCTGCACTTTACTTGAATGAACATTAAAATCAGTTGTTTTCTTAGGGTCAGCAAAATGATTGCACATCTACAACACTCGAGTATTCACCCTCTTGTTAGATGTATTTGTTCTGAATAATTTTTTTTTGTTTTTTTAGATTCAAGAATTGATTGTACACTAGAATATATATTTTGTTGTATCAGAATAATTTTTATATTTGAATGTTGTTTGTCTTTCAGCTACCTTCAGCGCAGCTTGAAAATGCCTTGAATAAAATTCCTGCAGTAAAGGCTCCCTTAGTTGCCCATGCAAGTCAACCGCATATAAAATCTTCACTTCCAAGGTTTAATCTAAGTTATTATATTAGATTGGTCAATAAATAGATTTCTCCTGTTTTTGTTGAACTGGATTGAACCTTTTTCCTTTCAGGTCTACCTTAGTGGTTCTTAGCATTGCATCAGATGTTCAAACTTCAAGTCAGATACAGCCAAACCAGAATGAGGCTGGGGATACAGGCAATTCAAATAGAGAAACGGCGACGGAATCTTCTACTGTCAGTTGATCTTAGGGTTCCCCACATCTGTCTAAATGGTAACTTTGTTTTTCACCTTGATATGTGTTCTTCAGTTAGTTTTACACAATTAATTCTCTGTTGCTTTTTATTTGCTAAAGACGATAGCTGATAACGGTTTTGTCTTCTGCACTCTTATTAATTCATCTTGCTAGATGACTAGTGCTTCTGATGTGGAACTTTTGAACTAGCTGGCTAATTTCGTATTGAGTTAGTCGGCTTGCTGGCTTCCAGTGAGAAAAATTTGATCTTCTAAGAAGGAATGGTGAAATATAGATGCAAGTGAAGGAAGCTATCTTGCGTTGGTAAATAAAATTAGTCAGGGCCTTAACAGCTATATTTCAAGTAGTTGCTATGACATGGAAGGAGAATTGGCTTCACAACATGAAAAAAATGAAACGTGAAGGTTGTCTAATGACTGATGTATAACACCGTTTGTTGGGATTTTTCAATGTTGTGACCATGCGATGCTCATTTTGCAATTCTGTCAAGTTTTTGTAGGATACCTTCTGTAGTTGATCAATGTTGCTGCGACAATAGGATAAAATAAATGGTTGTTACGAAATGAAAATAGTTGTAATCTATAGGAGTTTGCTTGATTTTGAAGGATGTAGGATTTGGAACACCTCTAGAGTTGCCAATTCTCTAATCTCTATACCTAATTTCTACCTGCAGGATGACTATGTAACAAACACAAATTTATTTGAAAGCTGGTTTTGTTGATTATGCAGGTGTAGCATTTAATGGCTTCTGCTGAGTTGAATAATTAAATTGACTTCACATTTCTTCTGTTGTGAATGATTTATTCAATGATACTGCGACTCGACTTTGAGTCTCAACTTAATTCCTCCTCAATAGGTATTTGCTACGTGCTTTGTTATGTGTGGGTGGATTGAAGTTAGGCTGCCAATAGTATTCGTCATTATTACATGATAAAGCGGGACGTTGTGGTTTTGTTGTGAAAATCTGTTGGAGATGCAATAATTTCTTGGGGACAAATCTTTAAATGTTTGAAAGGTTGAATACGTTTGGTTAAAAATGATTGGTAACCTTATAAACTTTGACAATTGTTTATGGCCCGTTTGACATAAATTTTGAAAAGTCAAAAAGAGTTTTTGAGATCCAATTTTTGCTTTTGGGCCCGTTTGTAGTTATAAAAGCTTTTAGAGGAAACTGATTGACGCGAACTCGGGAGCGGGATCAGCGTGGAAATTGTGGAATTAATTGAAAATGTCGAGAAAGTTCAAATTCAGGTGGTAGACAGTAGAATTTTAACTCGCAAATTATAGAATCAAGCAATTAAACAAAAACGAAATTTGAATAACCTTTTGATTACAAAATCAATGAATCTCATTTTGCGAACGTCATAAGGGATGTTTAATCATTTGATAAGTTCTAAGGGTTGAACGTCATAAATATAACAATATTTGATAAATTTGGTACATGTTCAATCAAGAACAATGAGGGGGAAATTTTCAAATCATTATGTCAAAAGTCATAAGTTGTTTTTTTTTTTT
>CAIGRH010263942.1:0-14724 GCA_903798295.1 Fraxinus nigra
ACCCCTTTAATAAGTTGGTTGTCAATTACCTTACGCAAAAAATGCCTCGTCTTGTCTGCCATTATTATCACATAAATAAAATACAAATTAATAATGATTAAGACATTTTTGGAGGAGAATTGCACCTTGGTCCTCAACCTATTATTCAAAAAGTAAGTCGGTCCTCAGTCCTTAAATATTGCAAATTGATTTTCCACAACCAATCCTTTACTACAAAAACTGTTTTAATCTTCATTAAATCATTATATGATCCTCCTATGTTTAAATTACTTAAATAAAAATTTTGTATGAAAGTCATGTGACTATTAAATCAAATTTTCTCGTAGGATACGATGTTGAAGTCGAACAATACAAATTTCCAGAGATTGAATGGTCTGAAAGAGCTTGATAATTTTAATAATACGAATTTAGATTCCTTTATCCCTCACCAAATAAATCTTTTAATAAACTTTTAATATGTGGTAAGAAAATTATCACATAAAAATAAGAAAAGAATACATATATAGTATATTTATTTATTGTCTTATTCAATTGTAGCGCTGCGTGCACTCTTAAAAACACGTTTTTAAGACGAACACGACTCTTAGAGAAAGCAGACAAACGTCGTACTCAGCTCCAGAAATGGATGATAGAGATGGCTATCAAGTAAGAAGCATCAACATGCAATTTGCTATACCTTCCTGACATGGATGTACAACATATATTGTGGGATTGGGACCATTATTTTAGAGTTATCTAAAAAATAATTGAGATACCCACCACTTGTTGATAGGTATATTTATTATCTTGAAACATGAATATCGATGATTTATATTTGGTGCACGAGATTGAATCTTGATTGAAAACGATAATTTTGTTCGATGTTTTGCGTGTACTTTTACGTGAATTAACGAATTCTCGGTGTAACTTTTGAGAGTACGTTTGGATGAACTTATTTTTTAAAAGTATGCACTTTTTGCTTATTTATTAGCTAAACAATAGTGATTAAATTATTGTGGAGGTGGAAAGACATTTTGAAGGCAAGTATCGTTTTCCTCAATAAATTGGTGTGGTGATTGATAAAAATAAAATAAAATAGTGTAATAACTTTTTCGAGTATTTTGCCCCTATTTAATTTAGATTTAAATTAGAATTTTAGTAGATTTTGATAAAGATTGATGGAATGTGTGGTTGACGAGTTGTTCATATCATGAAATGTGTAATTAAAATTAATTATTCATTTTGACCTAGATTTTAAACAATTTTTTAACTGAACCAAATATAGGCTTCGTATATTAAAGACATGTATGATATGCTAACCCGAATATTAATGTAGAATTGTAGATTATCGTAAAGAACGTACTGTTCAAAATTTAGCAAATAATATTCATAGATTAAGCCCTCGTTTGATCTACATTATTATCTCATTAAAATGAAAAATATGATTATTATCCATCACATCAACATTTAAATTCAAATTTTCTATATCTTGCGTGGACTTCAATAACGATTATATTTTTCATTCTCATTGTACAATAATTTGGCTCAAACATGGCCTAACTAATAAATCTACCAATGATGAATTAGCCCTATTTTGAACTCATTCTTTCAAAACTCATTTTCAACCACATTTTTCAATAAAATAATATTTTTCATCACATCAATAACTTTTCCTTACTTTTTAACCACATATTTACATCATATCACTATTTAAAATACATTTTTTTTTTCAATAGTATCCATTAAACACAATTTTAATTTAAAAGGCAAAAGATAGATATTAAAATAAATTACTTAATTGTGTTTAATTTGTTCAATTTAATGTATGAAATATGTCACAACACGTAAGTACAACTTAGGATAGCCGCCTTGCTCAAAACGTGCTCGTGGATAAAGATTAATTGTCCAAATTCAACATGACTAATTGTAATTCACATGGGTCCATATGTTCATCTAACTATTCATGATTAGGTAATGAAATAGATAGTTTGATGGAGAATTAATCTTTGCTATTCCTGTATTAGATAGAATAAAAATGAATATAACATACATTTTTTTAGCCATTGTCCAAACGTTTCTTTAAACACGGTCCGATAAAGATTGCTCACCTACTCAGAAGTAGGGGGTGAACCGGGTTCACTGTCGGACTAATTTCTTTATTTATTTATTTTTAAGTTTGACTAATATATAAAAACTATAAATGGGTTGGACTTTAGCTCAGCCCAATCCCCCTTAAATCCGTGAGTTCTCAGAAGTACAAGTTAGATAAACGAAACCTGAGGTTAGAGAAAATATGATTTTGCACCATTGTTTTTCAAAATCCCAAACAACTTTGTTAGGTTTTTTATGTTGTGTAATTGACGATTCTGTGAACAAAATAATTAAATGTGATATGTTGTAAAAGGTCAATGAGTTGTATGCAAATTGTCAAAAGTATGGTTATTAGGTCTAGGGTTCGAGAATGAGAAAAGAAGAAAAAATGGCGCGAATTTTCGTTAGACTGTCGCCAATGCTTGGCTCGAGCTTCAAAAACAGAAATATCGTCGCTAGACTGTCGCCCCTCCTTCGCTCGAGCGACAAGCTGTCGCTCGTCTGTGGCTGAGCCCTCACTCGAGCGACAGTGTTGTCCAAGAAATTTTTAATTAATTTTTAAAGGCTTTTTTCCCGGCCCATTCATTCTATAACCTACCTATAAATACTCTAAAATCATAGAACGATTTTTCTCTAAGGTTGAACATTGAGCAAACATATTGATTCCATATTCTCTCCATTTTTGAAGCTTTCAACATTCTTTATTCATTGAGGTCTTTTCTTGGCGATGAAGAACATCAGTTTCCCAATCCAAATACCAAACTGCTACTTCCTCCACATCTGTCAGAGTTGCTGAAGACCAAGGGAAAGTAACTGGAGTTTCAATTGGTGAAGAACATGGTGTTCTTCGTGCATCCACAGGAGATAGATGATTTCACAAAGTTAGGAGTTGCTGCAAGAGAGCAGAATCTAGGAAAGCTTTGGAAATTGTAGCTGGAAATGGTGCAAGAGCACATAATTCAGGAGAGCTGTCGAAATTGCAGTCAGGAGATCAGATAGTACGCGTCATTATCTAGTTTGGTAGACTGTAAGTTAAAGACTCATTTATAGTGAATATTTGACTGTAAAGTGCCCGGAGTTTTTACCCAATTGGGATTTCTCCGTGATCATTCTTGTGTTTTTTTTATTGCTTACTATATCTGTGGTATTTAAACGAAGGAAAACTAGAATTGCATGTTTAATCATCTAGAATAATACTTTAATTAGTGCCTTGTTGCTAATTAATTCTAAAGATAATTTTAATTCTGCATTAATACATATTCACCCCACTCTAGGTATTGTTAGGGTCGAACTATGTAACTTTCAATTGGTATTAGAGACTTATTTGGATTCCTGACCCTTTTTAATTTCTAGGTGAGCCAGTCGTGGTCCGTGCCTCCATTCTTTGACGAAAGTACTTATGCTTATTGGAAATTTCGAATGAGAGCTTTCCTTAAAGTTTTGGATGAACACATTTGGATGAGTATTCAAACTGGGTGGACTCCACCATCAACTATAGTTGCTGGTGTAGTCACACCTACTGATATTTCACTATGGATTAAAAAGAATCTGTATGAGTGTAACTAGAACAACAAAGCCTTATATGCCTTATTCATGGCCGTGTCTACAGAAGAGTTTAGGAGGGTGTCAATGTGTGAGACTACCAATGAAGTTTGGGATATTCTAGAAACCACACACGAGGGAACTAAAATTGTAAAAAACTCTAAACTGCAAATGTTGATCTCTAGGCTTGAAGAAATAATGATGGCGGATGATGAGTCATTTGATGATTACTATGCTAAGTTCAATGACATAGTTAATTCGAGTTTCAATCTAGGTGAAAGGATCCCCAAGTCAAAAATTGTTAGAAAAGTCCTTAGATCCCTAACTGAAATATTTAAGCCTAAAGTCATCGCTATTGAAGAGAGTAAGGACCTAGATGCAGTTAAAATTGAAGAACTCGTAGGATCACTTCAAACTTATGAACTCACCATTTCTCAATTTAAAAATGTTAAATCCATTGCTATGAAAACTATTAGAGAAGAAGAAAGTGAGTCTACTGATACTGTGACATTTAGGGACGACGAAATAGTTTATTTCGTTAAAAAATTTCAGAAGGTGATGAGGAATGGGAGAAAGCCTCAAGAACGAAGAAATGAAGTCCCTAATAAAGTCTTGAAAGATAGATGTGAGAGAAATACCTCTAGGATTCCAGTTAAAAAAATCAACCCGTTCAATGTCATGAGTGTAAGGGTTACGGTCACTATATGAATGTATGTCGTAATCTAAATAGGAGCTCAACTAAAGAAAGACACAATGCATTAGTAGTGATCTTGAGTGATGAGGAATCAGATTCGAGTGCACATAGTGATACCTCTGGTGGTGAAGATGAACAAAGTTTAATGGCCTTCACTTCTATTGCTACAATAGAATCTAATTAGGAAATTGATAAGAGTGAGAGTGATGAACATAGTGAAAAATCCGAAGAAAAGTCTGATGATGAACCTGCTATTCATGAATCTTATCGTGAATTATTTGAGGAGAGTTTTAAGATTAAAAAGGTCAATAAAGTTGTGTTGAAAAAGGTTAATGATCTGGAATGAGAGAAAGAAAAACTCTTGGGTGACCTTTAGGACTCTACCAATAAACTAAGCAAGTCGAAACTTAGTAATGAGAACCTGGAAGCTAAAGTTAAATCCTTAACGAGCGATCTTAAAAAATCTAACACTCAACTCCAATCATTCATGAGTGGGTCACGGAAATTGGGGAGGATGAACAAGCCTGCTGGAAATAGGCATGTATTGGGTTACGTTCAAAGTGGAAACACTACTGCCAGTACATCCAAGACCACGTTCGTCCCGATCACCAACAAAGCTCGGAACATTGCTTATCCTGAACTAAATGTCAGGTATGCCTTAGGATCGAGACATACTAAACAACGTATAGTCAATCGTCCTACATATCGACAACAACCTCTGAGCAGGGTTGAACCTAGGTTTATTCCCACTTGTCACCATTGTGGCGCACTGGGACATACACGACCTAGGTGTCCTAATCATGTGACTAGAAGTAAAAGTCAGGACTTCTCAAACAAGGTTGACTTTCTTGCCAATCAAATTAGCCATTTAACTGAGATGATAACTTAGTTAACTAAAACCACATCTACTTCTTAGAAGGTTTGGGTTAGAAAGAGTGACCCGGAAGGTTGGGAAAGTGATCATACTTTTAAAGGTAAGAGCATTCATATTTCGGCGTGACTCAGTTCTTAGATGCATATACGTGTAGTTTATTGAGTCCATTCATTCTTGCATGCATCCCACTCGTGTTTTACCTTTATTTTGTTTTGGTATTATTTAAAAAAAAACAATTTTTTTGGGCTCTAGACACTTAATGGTGCGCTGAAACATAGCATTTGTATGCATTTATCAATTCTATACTGTCATTTTCATTACTTGATTCGATTTAATTTGGAGCATTGAGTATATGTTTCTTCATGTACATTTGCACAGTACACACTGTGATCTTGTGAGTGAATCTGGACCATGCTGTGAGATTTGGGATGACTGTCATCTGTTGATAAGGTGATCTTGAACGTAAATTGACCTACATTTTGACGACCTTAGCTCATGAAAAATCCCCCTGTATTACTTGACAAAATAAAAAAGAGATGTTTTAGTTCATTGTATACTTTTGTTCGAAGCTTATTTGACTTGAGTAATTAAGTTCGAGGGGTTTCTTATAACCTGGTGCCTATGATCAACTGACTTGGGTTAACCGGCCTAAAACTCGTTACATGGGTCAATTTAGTCGCTTAATGGACAAGAGTCTGCACATAAGATGCAATATATGGGAAAATCTACATAGAAATTTATGTGCTCAAGTTCAATGGGAGAAAAGAAAATTATTTATGTAATTGAGCTTGTCTTCAGGTCCAAAAATTTTATGGGTTTGAATTTCATTAGTAAGGAAAATTCTTATTTAACAGTGATAATCGCATGTCCCTTCTCACAAATTTAATGTTTAGAATCATATCACAAGAGCATAGTGGCACTTAAAACGCGTGAGTCACTTGTACATTTTACTCTATTTTGAACTTGATTAAGTACGTGAGAAAGTTTTTATTGATAATGCTCTACTTGTGAATATATGTATGGTTGAGTTCATCGGGTTGACAAGAGCTTACTTTGTTTAATTTAAATATCATCTAAACAAAAAAGGGTGCTATTTTTCTTTATTTTTAAAAAATTAGTGTTATTTTTGTCAACAAATGTTTGCTGCTTCTCACTGAGGCACGCTCGAGCGACAGGAGCAGAAGCGGGCTGGCTCGCTCGACTATTGCTCGAGCGACAGCCCGTATATTTGAATCTTAACGTTATTTTTCAGGATTTTACGCATTTTTTGCCATTTTCTCTTGATTTCTCTCAAAATTTCATCACCTACATCAAATTCTTGCTTTCCTTATACTTTAATCATCCCAAAACACTACATTTAGGTGCTATTTTATAAATCATCAAATTTTCTAAGGTAAACCTCTTAAACCCTATTTACTTTCCATTCTTGCATTTTTTTGGAATTTTTTTCAATAATTGGCCATTCTTGCTTCACCTTTTGGTATTGACATCTCATGTTTTACACATTCTCATACTAAGACATCATTTTTGCACAATTTTACAATGAAATTTGGCAGGTGCCTTGATTGGGTTGTTGTTAACGGATTATTGGAATGTGGTGGTTATTGGTTTGGCTATATTGATGTTGTTACATTGTTTTGGGTGTGGGCACAGCAAGGTGATGTCACGTCCTTGCGTCAAGACATCACAACATGTCTTCACGTCACTTACGTCTAGGCATCACGGCATGTCGTTGTGCATTCACTCTAAGGCACGTTGCATTTACCTTGTTTGCTTTGTTTTGCGTGCATTCATGCATATCTTGCCTTCTTTTGAGCCAGCACAGCTTGTTGACCCGACCATGCCGGCTAATCCTATTGATGACCTCATTTCTCTTGATCCTTCGAATTTTCCTACTTTTTCCTCTAGCCACTGATATTCCATCGTCTTCTACTTCAGCTCCTCCCCCCTCTGTGTCAGTTTCTCCTCATGCCGAGTTTGTTCCACCTTCTGTGTCTGCTCCCATAGATCCTTCTGTTGCACTTATGGGACATATGAGTGTACTAATTGAGAAACATACTTGGATGATGGCAGAGCTTACATAGCTGGGGATACAGTTCATCGACACACCGTCGAGTTTATTGCATTTCGGAGTGCTGTTGGATACATTTGGTGTGGGTTTCGTTGGATTCATCGCTAATGGGATGACGTTGCTTCCGAGGAGAGGATTGATTCTGACGATGTTACATAGTTTTTTGATCTTCCATTGTCATTTTGTAACAAAAATGGGGGAGTGTAGATAGGGAGAGTAGATGATGTATAAAAAGGGAGTGTTTTTTTTTTATGTTTCACAATGATGTATTTAAAACTTCAGATTATATGATATTATCAGTTTTGCTAAATTAAGTTTTTTTATATTTTATTAGTGTCAATGTTTTGTTTTGGTATGTTGGGTTGCATTGATACTATGCCTTAATTTAGCTTATGATATGAAACTGAAAAAATAAACATTATGAATTACAACTGCTTAAATGATTTTTACCCTTAAACTGTTTGAACTATGTTTATTATTAATCATGTTTTTCACATATTTTACATTTGGTTCTTGAGTTGTCTATTTCAGGAAACATGACAGTTTTAAGTTTAAGTCATTGTTTTAAGTCTATAATTTTCATTTGAATACCGCCTTGACTTAGATTGTAGTTTTGTCACAGAATGCCAAATGGAGAGTTTGTTAGGTTTTTGATGTTATGTAATTGGAGACTCTGTGAACAAAATGACTAAATAAGATATGTTGTAAAAGGTTAAGAAGTTATGTGCAAATTGTCAAAAGTATGATTATTAGGTTTAGGATTCGAGAATGGGAAAAGAAGGAAAAACGAGGCAAATTTTCACTAGACTGTCGCTAAGGTTTGACTCGAGCTTCAAAAACAGAAACATCGTCGCTAAACCGTCGCCCCTCTTTCGCTCGAGTGACAAGCTGTCGCTCGACTATTACTGAGCCCTCGCTCAAGCGACAGTGTTGTCCGAAAAAAATTTAATTCGTTTTTTAAAGGCTTTTACTCTGGCCCATTCATTCTATAACCTACCTATAAATACTCTAAAGCCACATAACGATTTTTCTCTAAGGTTGAACATTGAGCAAAAATATTGATTCCATATTCTCTCCATCTTTGAAGTTTTCAACATTTGTTATTCATTGAGATCTTTTCTTGGCAGTGAAGAACATCAGTTTCCCAATCCAAATACCAAACTGTTATTCCCTCCACATCTGTCAGAGTTGTTGAAGATCAAGGAAATGTAATTGGAGTTCCAGTTGGCGAAGAACGTGGTGTTCTTCATGCTTGCACATGATATAGACGATTCCACAAAATTAGGAGTTGTTATAGGAGAGGAGAATTTAGGAGAGTTTTGAAAATTGTAGCTGGAATTGGTGTAGAGGCACAGAATTCAGGAGAGTTGTCGAAATTATAGTCATGAGATCAGATAGTACGCGTCGTCGTCTAGTCTGGTAGACTATAAGTTAAAAGAATCCTTTATAGTGGATATTTGACTAGCAAAGTGCCCAAAAGTTTTACCTAGTTGGGGTTTCTCCGTGATCATTCTTGTGTTTTTTATTGCTTACTATATCTCTGGTATTTAAACATACAAAAACTGGAATTGCATGTTTAATCATCTAGAATAATAATTTAATTAGTGACTTGTTGTTAATTAATTCTAAATATAATTTTAATTTCGCATTAATACTTATTCACCCCTCTAGGTATTGTTAGGGGTCGAACTATATAACTTTCAAACTTAATGTCAAACTAACTATTACAACCAAAAATCTCATCACAATGGTCCTTCTCATCCTAACAAAGTAAGAATCTAGTCTAGCATGTTGAAATTACAAGCAATCATTCTAAGTCATCATCCAAAAATTTAATAAGTGAATAGAGATATTGAATTCTTGAATAACTTCGATGGATTCTTGATATCTCTTGAATTGTCCTCCCAATCTTTGTTCCACTTCTTGCAATTTCACAATTGAAACATTTCACAAATATGGATTTGCCCTTTTCTTTCAATGGATTTCTCGAAAAATCTAGATTTTATTGAGTTGCTTTGCGTGAAATAGGCTTTTCCTAGGTGTAGGAGACATTCTGCTATTTATATAGCTCGAGTCTAGGTCAAAGATATTGCCCAAAATCTTGCCAAGTTGAGTTTTAACGTATAATAAAACCTAAGATTCGACCAAATTTTATAACTATGCTACATCATTTTTTAAAAGTGATGCAATAGCATAGTTCAACCTTTGAACTCCAAACTTTTTCATGTATGGTGAGATGTCACCGCATGCCTTTTTGAACTATGCAACCAGTAGGATGGATATTTGGAACTATACCCTTTTAAACTATGGTGAGATGTGACTGCATGCCATTTTAGAATATTGGATAGATACTTAAGTTAATCTGGGATGGATATTTGGAAAGCATCCAGTGGGTTTTTGGTATCTATAGATAAGCATGTTCGCATACATAAAATCATATCAATTGGAGATCATTGGATATTTTGTTTCTAATCATGGAATAGGCTACAAAATTTTGTTACTAAGCTGCACATTTTGGATATAATTGAAAGACCACTTAAGTTATTCTATGACAATAGCAATTTTGTATTCCAACAAGAACTTGATGTCAAAGTTTATAGACATTATGAAAGACCACTTACGTTATTCTGTGACTATAGCAGTCTTGTATTCCAATAGGAACATGACGATGTCTAAATTTATAGACATTAAGTTCCTAGTTGTTAAGAAGAAAGTTTGGAGTGATCAGATTTCTATAAAGCACATTGAAACAAACTTTATGATTGCGGATTCGTTTATAAAAGGCTATCACCAGAGGTCTTTCTTGAGCATATTGCTCATATGGGTGTGTATCTTTTGATGATATGCCAGGTTAATGAGAGTTTAAATTTGGTTGTTGTTTGATTCAAATACATTTATGATTATAGATATTCAGGTTATTCTTAGTAATAAAGTATTCAGTTTTCACTCTAATTAAAGTTTTTGGTTTCACTCATTAAAGAATAAGGTAGGATCAGTTGGAAATAGGTATGTTTGGATCACATTACACATAATTCTCATATTATACATCCATACTTGATCTATGACATTTGATTGTGCTGATATATGTGAGTATTGATGGGTTTAGTTATGATACTTGTAATGAAAATCATTTGAATCCTATATTGACATCATTAATGGATGAGATTGTTCGAAGATGCTTTTGGTTATGATAGCAAATTCTTGATGGCATAAGATTATGCACATTTATAAGGTAACATATGTGATCCAAGTGAGAGATTATTGGGTTTTAATTTATCACGTGGGCTTACATATGTAATTAATTGTGTATAAAAAGTTATCTTAAGATTGAATCCAATTGAAGTAATATAATAAAGAATTAAAGTTATGGGCTATGGGCATCTAAATATGGTATGTGCCTAAATATGTATAGAGACCAATTCTTTTAGGATTCTATTTCAAAGTGGGCTAGAATACTTATTGTTGCATATGTGACTCATATAGAGTGGAACACAAATTTACTGGATCAAAATGGCCGATATCGGAACGGAGCAGAGCGGAGTTGAGTGGAGTGAGGGGAGCGAAGCGCACTGAATGGAACGAAACGAAGCGACGACATCGGTCTTGTGGGTTTAATTCACTGTTTGTTTGCCAGTTGCTTGAATGTGTTGTGCATGAGTTTGGGGGTATTTAGTGACATTTCATTAATTTGGTGCAAAAGTCATGGATCTCGAGGTAAAATAATCAAAATTGTGAACATGTATTTTCAAGTTTAAAAATGTTTTGGAACCAAATTTGTGGCATCCACACACACCTAGTGGTTTCAAATGTTTTTTTGACAAGTTGTGAGGGCATTGGAATGCTATTTTGCAATGTGGGGGTGAAAATCGAGTGTTTCGTGCAAATTGACCACAAATGAGTTTCGAAGATATACGCATGTTTTTACAACTTTTCCACATTGCATGCACTCATTATATCGATTTGTTGACAAGGTACTAAAAACCCATCTCTGGTAGTCTATTAGACCGCATAGACTTACCAGAGATGCGGTCGCAAGTAAGGATTCAGGGCTAAAATTGGTCCTGATGCTTTACTCTATGCGACCGCATTGGTTTACTTGGGCCCTTATTTTATTCCACAATTCACACTACGTCCACATATTACCCACTTCCCTCAAGGCACAAGACGACACACACCCACACCCCACCTCACACACACGGTCTACAAAACAAAACCACCACACTACATCACTCCACGTGCATTTCTCTCCATTCTTCTTCCTCACCAAAGCAAGGTATGTCAAAACTTCCCTTTGCCCTCATCCTATTTACACTTCTTATTTAGTGTTTAAGTATGAGATTAAATGTTTAATTACGGAGTGGAGTATTAGGTAGATGATGGCTTTTGTGTTTGTTACGTTAAATTGAGAGAAAAATTTATGGTTTGATTCATACCCAAGTTGTTTCCCTTTCCATAAAAAAAATGAAGCGCGTGCAACGTGTTCGATGAAATGCATATGTGAACGTTTTTGTAGAATTCGGTTTCTTTTCAATCTTGATATTTTTTCATATGCATTTTCAAATGTTCTTTGTGTTGCGGTGCCTTACCAAATGGCATTGCTCACATGAAAATAAAAAAGGGATAGCACATAGGCACAACATGGCTAGGCGCACGGCGTTTCACGTATCCCACTTCGTCCCTCAGTTTTCTCAACCAAATGACGTCCGTTTGTCTTATATTTTTAGTATGTGGTAGATTAGTACACTCTCTTTCATATGCCCAGAGTTTGCGAAAGTGCTTGGTCGATTATATGACACTTTTATTTACACATGTAGCTTGCATGTCTTGACATACGTTTTGAACTATGGTTCTCATCTTTCTATACTATCTCCACATACGATCGGATCCATTTATACTTCACATATGACTTACATGTTTCAATTTTCTTTGTGTTAAAAAATGCCTCCTAAACACACTTCTAAAGGAAAGGAGAAGGTAGCAATCACCTCCGGCACTACATGCACTTGAGGACCTGAATGGGGCATACGACAATTTATCAATAAAGAGGTTGTCACTCGTTACTCTGAGATCATTGGCCATTGGGCCCTGCTTATTGAGAGACCGGTCCGACTGGAGGATTTTCTCGGTTTTGAGATAGCCGCCTTGGTCCATAACTGTGGTTAGGAAAGGGTAATAAACCGACCTCATCCGGTATACGAGGGACTAGTTCGCGAGTCTTATGAGAACTTTAACATGGACATCGACATCCCCGGGTCCGAACATCAACATCATACATGGGTGTGGGATAAGTGGATTATGTTTACAGCGGAGGTCATTCATGACTACTATCAGCTGACGTGGGATAACATTACTCCTATTCCCGATGATCTCCATTGGAGCACGGTAGGGGGAGTTCTACTCGGGTGTGAGGACGCTTGGCCATTACAGACTTGTGTGGCATTAGATTGAGCTTATACCATCGATAGCCATTATTTAGTTGTTCATTTGCCACAATATCGAGCCCAACTCACATCGGACTACATTTACCTACCCAACGATCGGTCTACTTTTTCACTTAGTGCGAGGACAAAAGATTGATTTAGCGACCTTTATCTACGATCAGATTCACTCTTAGGGTATTTGGGGAGATCGATACTGATCTCTGATTTTTCAAGGTCTCATCAGTAGTATATGCAAATGGGCCAGCGTCACTATCCCATTCGGGGAGCTTCATGAGAAACCTAGTCCCTTCATTAAATAGACTACGCTGGAGGCTTAAGATCGAGATAGAACCAAGAGAGGGCGTGATTGAGGCAGTGTCAGGTTGTACATGATCATGGGACAAAGGATACTGAGATACCAAAGGCGACACAACTACCACCACTGGAGGTCGACATATAGTTGTTATGACAGATGTTCGCTACTATGATCGGCTCGAGCCGAGATATAGAGAGTCTTGGGCAGACTGTGGGTGCCATGGGTACTACGACTATCCAGAAACTTCGGGATGACATGCTTAGCACTAAAAACTTTGCTTCAAATGCCAGTAGGGAGTCTTTGGCTGTGAGATGCAAGGTTGAGATCCTGAATGGGAGGCTAAATAACTATGTGGGCAGAGTTGATGGGATTCAGCTGCGAGCTAACGAGTCTTGGGACCATTTGGGTAACATTGAGACTGCAGTTCAGGATCAGTCCCTTCACATTTAAGGCATGCAGGCCGAGCTTGCACATCAATCCAAGTTAATGAGACAGATTCTCACCCGTCTACCACCATCGGCTGATGGCGCATCCGACTCAGATTTTCATCCACCACCACCGTACTAATCAGGAGAGCATTCTGAACTCCATTTTTCTTTGACTTATTATGAATTTGTTCTTATTGTTACATATTCATTTTCTAGCATTAGATTTGATTTGTGTGCTTGTGTGGGTTCGATAACTTTACTGGCCATAACGTGGAATATTTGATTTGGTATAAATTATGAATGATGAAAATAGTGTACTATTAACTTAGTCAAAGCTTGTTAATGCTAAACTTGACATTTTCATGCACAATACTCGTGTTGACATATTGAGTTAGTGATTTGGTTCATTATTTAGAAAATAGTTGAACATAGAATATAACACGAATAACCTACATCGTATGAATCCATAATCCAACTATAGGGTGGTTTGGAGATAGTTCAGCTGTTACAAGAGAACATTTAGATGAGTAGATATTCCGTGAATGATACCAACTTGTGTGGATTGTCTAAAACCAAGAGAGGACGATGAGGTGAAAGCTTTAAGTTAGAGGTTAGTTTTAGAAACTGGATGTCAAAAAGAAAAGGACATTGCACTAATTATTGAATAAATAAAAGCATTTTCTCGAGCATGTATAGCTCGAGTGATTAAGCCTGTAAGGGGGGTTGAAAACTTGGTGCCATATGGTTATCTAACTTGGGAGTCATCGGTCTAAAACTCTCTACATGGGTTATATAGAAAACAAATAAGAAGATGTTAAAAAAAAAAATTATAATAATATTGATATACATTTGGACATAATATCGCATTGATTACGCCCCAAACATTCGGTCGATAAAACTATACCTTCGATGAGAGGCAAGTAACTTAGTTTAAGTCTTAAGAGTTGAAGCAATAAAAAATATAGGAGAATCTCTACTTGTTGAAATGGAATCTTGTAATAGTAAGACTTATCCGATCAACGAGAGGATAAGATGTAGATGTCAATGAATTCAACTTTAGAACGCACCCAGGACATTTGAGTGAGAAAGAATAAGTTTGGGGAGTGTGCATTGTTGACCTATGATTTAATATAACTCCACTTGTTTTGATTATAACAAACAATACACTTATGTTTCTAATAAGTTTTTGTTTCTTGAGTTTTTCATGAATATATTCTCTTAAGCACTCAAAAAGTCAAATCGTCATCCGATGAAGAACAAGCAATCAAATGAGACTCGAAGAGAACAAGAACAAGAACTTTGAAAATTA
>CAIGRH010263967.1:0-15699 GCA_903798295.1 Fraxinus nigra
TCATTGGAGTTCGTGAATCAGCAAAAAGAGTTTGCAGAATTCATCTAAAGTATTATTCTAAACACAGTTTCTATCTAAACACAATATAGATCCTTGTTTGGGAATCGAAATTTGCTTTACTTCCGCTGCACATGACTAAGTAGGTTCCCAACAAATACAACCAAGGACATGCAAGGATGAAGAAATTATATGTACTTCGTCTTTTCAAAATTAAAATTGAAACTTTCAACCATGATAAAAAATAATAATAATAAATAAATAAAAATTTGTTCGCCTATGCATCTTTTAAATCCCAATATTGAACACGTGAAGAAATAAAAATCTCTCCAGTCATTATTATATCAAAACTAATAAGAAGTTTTCATTACAAAAATAAAAGTGTCTCTCTTTCACTTGTAGAGAATAAAAAAGAAATAAGGAAATCTAAAAGAAGTCCAATAGTTAATATTCAAAGTTCAGAGACATTTAGAGTTGAACATGAGAAAGAAATTGCAGACATTATAATTTTCCATTACCATTTACTCACCACTACTTCATTATACAGTATAAGATTGACCTTGATTATAAGAATAAATAAACAACCTAAACTAAAAACAAAATCCAAATAACTTAATTTACAATTAAGTGTGCATATGAGAATAAACCGTAATGGGCATGGCCAAAAGAAGAAATAATAGTTAAACACCAGCAATCGAAAATGAAAAGAACTCGGTGAAAATTGTAAACGTGAAAGAATATAAAGGCCGTCGAAATAGGATAATACCATGACTTCAATTTGCATATAAAACAATTAAGATCTACTCTAAACTCTATTATTAAGATCTACCTAGTGTAACAAAACAAAAATTACTTTAAGATCTACCAAGAATGTAGTAAATACTGAAACGCACAGGAAATTATTTAAAATATGAACAAAATAATTAAGCACGTTTCATTTTTTTTAAAAATATATATCTATACAAGGAATACACACCTTAGCAGTGTAAGTGATGTTTTCAAGCTGACAATTCCAGTTATCCTCGCATTCCACCATGCTGCCTCTGTACAGTTCGCCGCTCTTTAGCTCCACCGTCACCACGTGCCCCGACGCTTCGTGCAGTAGCTTCACCGGAATCCCCAAACTCCGACTCATTCTAATTTCTCGCTAAATTTACTGATTTTCCTTCGTTTTTCTTCTGATTTTCGCCAAAATCTGTAGTAGTAATGCTCCTTCCGATAGGGTTTGAAGCGAGGGCAAGTATGTAAATGAAGAAATAACGTCTAGGGTTTAGTGTGTGCCCTATGCGTGTATAATGTCACAGGAATTTTTTAAAAATTAAATTTTGGCAAATATTTCCATTCAAGTTAAAAATGATTATTTTATGAAATATGTGGTTAAAAAATAAAAAAAAATTATAAATCTCGTGAAATGTCTTATTATCTTACCGCTTAAGTAATTTACTTTGATAGTCTCGAAAAATCTGTCAGCCTAAATCAAGGCTCTAAAAATATCTCTTGATTTTCAAGATACCTGCATGCTGCATTGATCATGTTTCTTGCATACGTTAATCCATTTTGTCGAGCTTACACTTTGCTAGAATGAGGAAGCTTACCCTTCTCGTCGTCGATCTCCAAGAGTTCTACCATTGAAAGACCGATTTACTTTACATAGTTCCACCAACTTCAGTAGGCTTCTACCGCTTTCAATAACCAAGCACAAAATATCATAGCCTACCATCAATCCTAATATTGTATGACTAGTTCATTTGAACTCAACTCCAGGCGAGTCATTTTGTAAGTTGTAGACGTAGCTAAGAACTTAATATTTGTCGGGTGCGTGTATATGTGCAAGGAAAATTCTCATAATCCTTTTTGCTACTTTTTAAAAGATTCTTTTGTTAAATTCCTCGTATTTAAAAGTATTTTCATTAAATGATTTCAAAATTTATATAGTGAAGGCCTTTCAATAATTTTTATTAATCTTTAATTTTCAAGTTACAATGAGTCAAGTCAAATTGACCTACGAATTCGCCACCCGGATAAAAGACCCTGATAATGCCAATTGCCCCCCTATGATAGGTAAGTTGAGGGGCATTATCGGGGCCTGTGGCCTGATAATGTAGCAAGATTCCTCACCACCCAGCCTTAGTTTGACTTATAAGTCAAGCTCGACCCATTAGTGAGACGAGTGAGTCCATGAAGCCTTGTAAATATAATATACTCATTCCGTCCCAATTATATACACTTGTTTCATTTTTCACACGAATTAAGAAAGCTTCTTTAATGTCATTGGAAAATTAATTTTTGCCAAAATCTTTCCTAATTTACCCTCATTTAATTTTCAATTTGTAAAACTAAATTATTATTGAAATTAATAAAAAAATTCGAAGAAAAATAAATGAAAGTTGTTCCATGTTTTTAAAAAGTGAGAATTGTGTGTATTTGGATGATTATAAGAAGTTGACACATTAAGTGGGAAAAATTTAATAAGAGTATATTAGTAAAGGAACACAACAAAATATTCTATATAAAAAAACAAGCATATGTATTTGAGACAAGAGAAAAATGAAACTCATCTTATATAATTGGGACGGAGAGTACTGCAAAAAACTATCAATTTTTTTTTTCTTGTAGCCACAAATTAATTAACTGATTTGCAATCGAGCAGTTTGTTTTTCCATACACTAATCATTTATGGCCAAAAATACAAATACAAAGGAATAGACACCTTGCTACATGACACATAATTTGGCTGCCTTTTACTGCTGTTTATCTTCTTGAGTCCCTGAAGTCTCTCTCCTGTTCTTCGGCTTTGCTGGGGCAACTTCGGCAGGGGTCGACCTCTCTGATTGAGAGAACTGAATCAAGATTTGCATAAGAATCGTGACAATAGCCAATGCTACTGCTGAAAAGGTGAGACCTTTCCACGAGGAGAGAAGTGAGAACCGCTGGAAAAATTTTATGGCCCCAAAGACGAGTAGAATTGCCCAAGAAACAACAACCTGTTATTGTGAGAAGGCAAGCCATTAGTTCGACACAACCAATGCAAACAAAAAGTGAGATACGCGTTTGACTGAGCTTAAAACATTTGCAGTCAAAATAAGCAACTTATCTCTTTCACCAATAAAAAAAATTATGCTTAGTCAAACGTGCAAGTACTAATTTAATGCATCTACCAATAGGGACTTCACTGGCCGGCCAGTGTCTTGCAATTGTTCACCAAAGGAATCCTCGGCTACATGCTTGTCCAATAACTTATCCTAATTCACAAGAATGCAAACAGAAAAAAGGAATCATCATAAGTTACATGTTGCGACCAGAAAATTCCTCGTATTCTTTAGAATCTAGATAGTATTTCTCCAATTGTCAACAGTTTCGAAAGAAGCAAATATTAAAACTGAAGGAAATCGTAAGTGTGCACCTTGGTCACAAAGGCATCCTTACACCACTGAGCAACGGCATCATCTGTTTCAGGCAAATCCTTCATCAAGTGTCGCTTGAGGTGGACATGCATCTGCACAATGGGAAACTATTAACGTCTAAAAATTGGGGAAAAAGAAAAGCATCCTAGAAAGAGGATCAGATTGTCAAAGGTACTTCTTCAAAGGTATAAAACATGTCCAAGGTACTTCTTCAGATTGTCAAAGGTACTTCTTCAATGGGTAATTTCATTTAGCAATCAATACTTTTTCAAAATATATTACAATCCTAAATATATAAAACATTTGCCAGTCCTAGATAACTACAACGCATATATACCAGGCTATCATGATAGAGTGCAAATTTTAGCTTACATTGAACACAATAAATTCTTCAGATTCCCATCCCGTAACATTTGCATTTCTGTAAAGGGGAAATGGCAAAAGGAACACAAAAAGATATCGTTTTCCAGTCTGACTTGACTGTATTCTATTTTTTGGTTTATAAGATGCACATACATACTATAAAAGCTGTCTACCCGTTCTCCAAAAAATAAAAACTTCCTCTACCCTATTCCCTATTTAAATTAAGTAGAAAGCTTCAATTGTTTAGTTCATTTTGCGGTTATTTACTTCTCCGAGCAAACATAATGGCAGCATTGTAAAATGACGCCAAGCATATTAATGTAGTCGTCAAGTGACATGCACCATTACTCCTATTGTGTGTAGATAAAAGAAGTTTCAAAATCTGATCGTACGTAGCTAAATCTACGAAATTTAACCTCTTATAATGCAAAATGAACCAATCCTGCGTTACCTCCTAGCTACATTCAATTGCCATCATATTATAACAGATTTAACGATAGAGCTCTGAGTTATCAGATTTTACGGACTTACCACAGAAGGTTGCCCTTTAAAGAGTCTTATCATGGTAGGTGCAGGCGAAGTTTTGGGGATAGCAACAGTTACATCATAAATGGCCGGAACAAATGTGCGCATATGACTTACTGCTGTCACAAAACCCTGAAAACAAGCAACAGATCTTACTGGGCAAATTGAATAATGTACAACCTTGGAGAACAAAAGGTTACCCTCAAGTCAATGCATGATCAACGCAATTGTATCCTCATGTATAATAACTACATATGCAGAAATCAAGCAGTAGCAGTATTGGAAAAGTTACGGTACTTCACAACTTCGTATCCAGCGCAAAAAGTTAGTTTATGACGAGCCTCCGTTAAGAGTCAAAGGGAAGAAGTTAATGATTTTGAAAGAATAAGCCCCTGTTTAATAACCATTATTTAAAAACTCTATTTTCTACATACTTATTCTCAACCACATTCAAACTAAAATATTGTGCACGTATTTTCCCTACTTTTTAACCACGCACTCTCCTAAAAATCACTATTGAAAACATTGTTTTGGCCAAATAATGGCCATCAAACAGGAGCTAAATAACAGAACTATAATAGGTCTAGGAAATGTGCAAATTACAGGATACTGTGGTGAAAAAATGCAAACCGATAAGAAGACAAGCAAGGCAAATAGAAACAAACAGCAAAAGGCTCTCTATTTGAAGCAAGATATTCTGATGAAAATGACCGTTGTTTCAAACACGAAAACAACCCAAAACTCTTGGGTCAAAAAGCTGCGGCACAGGTGATACCATGGTCCATCAGACTCGTGCAGTCACACTCACTGACATGCTACCAACAGTTAATACCAATAGAATAAATTGAAACACCACATTTAGAATTGTTGAAACATAGAAAGGGAAAACGAGAAACAAACCAAGAACTACTATAAACACTAATAAAACAGAAGTAGCACTAGAAAATTTATTGTTTACAGAAGCAGGTGCAGTTGGAAACCTTTGTACGAGGAATCAAAACATTCCTTGGAACTGCCATCCCTGCTGAAGTAGCATATTCTTGAGCAGCCAAAAGCTTTGCTTGAGTAAATCGTGTACCCTCCACAAAAAGTGCCAGCCAAAAGGGCTGAGGGAAATCCCTTAGCCGTTGAAGACCTGACTGCAATAGATGTCCACGAAGTCCAAATTAAGATGAACCAAAACAGTTAAAGAAGCACAGAATTGGAGAGGAAAACGCATCATAGATAAACAAAGACGACTGGTATGAACATCCACGTGCATAATGAACCATAAAAAATTTCATCATTCCAAAATACCTTTAAAGTGGTTTCATCCTTTGCCCAGCTTCTTTCAAGAAAGAGATACTCTGAAAACCACATGGACCATCCTATGACCTGCATATATTGGATGCAACAGCAAGCTTGTTTATGCATATCTTATTCAATACCTCAAATAAAAGAGTAGGGTGTGAACAAATTAAGGAACATGACAAAGAAACAAGAACACAACAGGAGTTTTAAGTCTAGTACTGCTATCTATGAATACTTGTTAAGACTTTTTCAGCAATGGCAGAAATATAAAACTTCGATCTCATAATATGATTTCCAATACCTTTAAAAGGTCAGTCACCCTGACAGCGACCTTCACAGTGTTATTGAATACTTATAAACTTCGGCTTTGATAAAAACCAATCAAAACCTTAAAGTTATTTCATTACAAGAACCAGTGTCAATAACATTTCTTGACTATCAAAATAAAGTCAAATTAGTATTGATACAGAAAACATTATTTTGAAGCGTGGCATGGTTTTTCTGGATTTAAACCATCAATCAGTAAAGCACATTTCTCCATTGTCATACACAATAATTTATGTGCTGATATGTAATAACGTTCAAGAAGCTGACCATTCTACAAAGTTTTAGAGATCAATAAAAAGTCAAAATAAAAAAATAAATAATAAATAAAATAGCCACTTCATAACAACTTAACAGGTAGAAGGTGAATTTAAGATAAAAGCAAAGGCTCATTTAGCACTTTTGAACAAGAATTGACATAAAATACTTACTGGAAGGAGCTTTGATGATTTTTTCATAACAGCTAAAGCACTTCCAAGGCAACCTGATCGCTGCCATTAAAAGAAGGACCAATCAGAAGAATTGACATAAAATGATGATGCTAAAAACAGAATTTAAATCAAGCATTAGCAAGGATATTGCACAATTCCAAAGCTAGTAAAACAAATTTTTTTTACATCTGTCTGTATATGACTACTAGCATATCCATACACGTGTTTGTATGAGCAAGCATCTGAATTAAGAAACATTCCATACCCACTTTATCCCACAATGAATGTTCTACTTTTTACTCTGTATGACCATTTCTTTCAAATTCAGTTCCATGTCTAAGAAAAAATTAAGGTTACATAAAGTCCAATAAAGACCATGTTAAATCATTCATACCAATGCCTAAGGGTATATTTACATATTCTATGCACATTAAGGTGCAATTGGCTAATTAATTCTCTTAATTGAGTTCACTTGGAAATAAATGGTCTTCGGGCCTTAAACAAAATAGGTTTTTAGTGCTTCCAAAATTGGAAACCAGTTTTTCAGAAAAACCATTTATTTCTTTAAAATTGTTTCTCAGGTTTATCTAGAAGTCTTTAAGCCAGGTCTTTTGAAATTAGGGCTAATTTCACTTCGTCTTCTTCAATTGACTATTTTCTTTAATCAGCTTCAACCCCTTCCACGCAAGGGATATGGCCCTTTCCGCATCATCTTATTTGAAGGATCAGAGCCAGATGTCACACACGTACCTGTGTCATGTAGACAGGTGTGCATCATCACAAATGAAGAGTCCGAGCATCATAGCAAACATTATATGATAAAGCATAGAGTGAAACTTTTTTCATCGTAAAAAGGATAATGTTTGAATTTTGCTTCCTTGTGGACAAGTTTTCAATCCTGATAGTACTTTTATTGAGACAGAAGATTATAAATACTGCTTCTACTTTTGTTTATTATTTCTTCATAGTACTCTTCCTAACTTCAAGTCTTTCGCACAGAGAACTGAACAGATTCATAATTCATAAACCTGAGGAACTTAGATGACATCAGTTACTGATAAAGCATGTGATGCATTTTTAGCAAAGTGCTCTTCGATATATAACATAAATAAGAAATACGGAAATTTTCTTGTATGCATGAGTAAATGTAGAGCGGCATGGAAGCAATGATCAGACTGCTAACCTGAGCCAAAACCCATCCTACAAGCCAATCGATGTCGCTTCTATGATTACACATGACGAGTGCATGTTCTTGGCCTAGAAGTTCACCAGCACAATTCAATAATTCTTGAGTGAGACAAGCAAGGCACTTTATCCTTTTCCAGTACAAAGATAAAAATTGAATTCAATAAACATAAGTTTAAGCCTTACCCATCAATTTAAAGGTTTCAGAATCTGTGTACACTTGAATCTGCAATCAGAAGAGTTGCAGTAAGAGATGGACTGTCAGGTGTTCTGAAGAAGTGACAAATTTTAAAATTAAGCCCCTGTTTGGGCCACATTTGTTTTTTCATTCTTATTCTTCTACTAACTTTCAACCACACATTCTTCAATAAAATAATATTTTCCATGATATCAATAACTTTTCCTTCATTTTCAACCACATATTCCCCATCACATCAACAAAAAAAATGCATTCTTTTGGAAATAATGAGCACCAAACGGGGGCTAAAAGGGGGATTTTTTTTTTTTCCCCACACATACAATAACACATCCTTTCTAACTATGATATTTTTCTAACTAGACAATGCTAGAACTAACAGAAAATGACACATCAAAATAAAATATCCTAAATTTTCTCAATAAGAGATCAATTCTAGATACAAAAATGACATTTGAAGACTTTGAAGTCCGTATTTGTGGCAAATGAACTATAGTTACATGGTTTAACTTTTCTTTTGAAGAACTAATAGGTTAAGTATCTTCTTATTTTGGCTCTGTCAAATACAGTTTAGAACCATAACAGCATACAATCACATAAGAAATAGCTTCTTTACATGTAGACAAAATAAATGTAAAATGATCACATAATATTGAAAGTAAAAGCACGAAATTCATTCAGAACATTCTAGCATTTAGGTCCAAGGAGCTTTCTAAATTTACGACACTGTGGCTTTACCAAAAGATCTTAGAAAATAAAGGCTGAAGCTGTGAGTGCCAAAATGATGTAATGGTAAAGACAAATTGTGGTCTTTAATCAATAATAAATTACTATCTTATATGGCTTATTGCCGTTATTCAAGAAGACTTTAACAAATTGGACAGAAATATCCCGTGGTGCTTGTGAAAGTGAAAAAATAAAGATACATTTCATCCACTGTTAAGCAACAAAGTAATGTTTAAGCCTGGTAAATCAAGCCACAACATTATAACCCTTTAAGTAAGCAGTATTTGAAGCTTTAGATCTAACTTCACCAATCTTAGCACTTGATTCTAAAGGCACCCATCAATTGTGAGATAACATGGGATCTAGAAAAAAAAAAATCCGTAAGGGTGAAAATAACTTGATCATCGCAACAATTTCCATATTTAGTGATTGAAATTTCCAAGGTGAACCAACAGCTATATTATTACTCTTACATAGCTTAAACCAACTTCATTTGTTACTATGATCCAGACATTCAATTATAAATCTGTTCTTCGTAACATAATGGAGATTGGAGACTACAAAGATGTGAAAGTATATTAGAAATGAGCTTATACTGCAATCAACAAATGTATAATCAAATGATGTAATATAAAAAATGCAATGGCACGCTTAGATTTCTTCACCTTAACTCCAGCCCACCAGTCAACCAGCCAAACGAGCTCGAGCCACAAAAGCTCTGCCACTGCTCTATTTATCCTCCTGTAAGTGTTCTTCGACAATGGCCTTATTAGCACAAAACATACTGCCTGAAAATCCCCCAATAAACTTTGTCACATTTCTTCGAATTCAAAAATACTTCATGCACGAATAACATATATTTATAATAAAATAACCAGAAAATCACTCAAGAAAAATTAAAAAAAAAAAACTTAGAAACCCTAGAAAACGTGTAGCAAACCAGATATGGCTAGAGAAAAGACAGTTTAATTAGCTCCAATAAATCATTCCCATGTCAGAAACCTTAAAAAAAAAAAAAAAATCAATTTTAAAACTTGTCGATTGTGTTGGGGTAAAATTAATCTGGTAAGTGCATGACCTGAATGAAATTGACAATGAGCCCAGATAGGAAAAAGAGAACACCCAACGGCACAATAACAGCTGCCGCTGCAATCGCCATAGCCTTGAAATCCCCCAATTTCAGACTACGATTTGTATGTATGCGTGTGTATGGAGAAAGAACAATGGAGTAGTTAATTGATAGTAGAGGGATGTAGGGTGTAATAAAGAAAGGGAAAAATCTGGAAAATTGTGAAATGGACATCAAGATTCATAAATATTAATCAATCAAGATACAATATATTTTAGAATCAACCTACGTCTACCTAATTTTTTACATAATTTTTTACCGAATCGACAATTAGCGATTTGGGCCATTCGATAATTCATTAGGTAAATTATTATTTACGTGTAGCTTGATCATCTTTTGTAATATTGTTGATAACATGTCTCATTGGATATTTTAAAAAATATTTTATTTTTTAAATCAACATTTTTTTTGACACGTGTAATACTGGGAACAATATTGTCAAAATTCATTGTATAAATAAATGACATTGTCCAATTACAATTCATAGGTTCATGGAGTGTCAGAGTGGTTGGTTGGATTTGAGAAAATTGGTTGCAGATTGGCGACAATAACAAGAAAGTGCCTCTGTGAGAGAGTGAGAGGGATTTTATTCTTATTTTTATTTGAAAATATAATATAAGAATGCGTTTGATTATAAAGATAAAATTTATATGAAAGGAAAATAAATTCTAGAGAATTCAATTTTTTAAAATTTATTTATATGAAAATTATTAATTAAATATATTTGATTAATTTAATTTTCAATTTGAAAAATATTAAACTTGTTCATTCTTTATTAATGAGTAGATGAAAAAGGGAATAATGGAGTGAATTACATGAAAAATAAAAATCATCCCTCCTCAAAAGAAAATATTTTCCTCATTATTAATGAGAGAAATGAATTTTTTTTACGATTGACTGTAATATTTGCGTTCCAGTTCAAATGTTAATTTTGAGATATACAATAAGTTTACGGAACATGTGACTTACTCTCCCTACCACTAATTCTTTTTTCAACGCGTTTAAAGTTGATTCTTTTAGAGCAAAACAATGTCAAATTTTTTTTTAATTCGTTTAAAATAACTTGAATTTAAAAATGTTGCATATAAAATCAAATCATCCTTTCAATACGAAATTCAGAGGAGGATTGAAATATGTATAATTTAATACCCAACGACCGGTTTATAGTCGATGCTTATTTCATGTCGATAATCGATATTCCTTATAATTTAATTGTTCCATCAACATAAATTAAACCAACTTTTACTTATGATCCAACCATATTTGCAAAGGATGATTGGGTTCACATCTTAAATTTTGGCACTAATAATAGATAGTGTGACAAAATAATATTAAGTAAACGCTACCAGTAACTTGCAAAATAAATGTAGCAATATAGGCAGGCACATCAAGGCAAGCAAAAGCAATGTCTTGGGCACATTTACTCCATTCGTGGATGGGTCAACAACAGAGTACGCGTTCAGTCCTCTTGTTCGTCCTGGCGCACCACCTCTAATTGAAGATAAATCCAACGCAAACCTACTCGAATAACCCTAAAGAAGTAAGAATTGACGAGAACCAGAAATGGGTTCACATCTAGCTGCATATAACATACATGTTTCTAAATGAGTTCTGTCCTGCTGCAGTGCCACAGTTTATCAGGATCTTCTGACCAATTTTCGAAATTGAATGCTTCAAAGGAACGTCAAACAATTCTGGCACGGGATCATAATAAATCTATTAGACAAGTGTTTCTGGATATCGTATTTGTAATGTTGATACTGTCTATGCAATGCTTACCGTATATGCAATAGTTACCGTATATGAATCAGTTACCGTATTTACAGTTTAGATATTGTATATGCAGAATGGATACCGGTTTTACACACTTGATACCGGATTTGTGCAGATGAATTTTCAAATGAAATTCGTGTGTTGAAAAAAAGGAAAAACAAGACATATATATACTGACTCTTGAGAGTGCAACTTGTCCATTCAAATAATAGCAATTACCACAGGAGTTTTAAGAATTTCAACTGTTTCAGAAAATGAAAAGTCATGTAGCAAAACGTAAATACTCCTAAAAGGCCGACATTCGTGTACGTAGGGGTTGCACCCGCACACAAGTTCAAGGTCCGAAACTCATTTCGGTCCATGATTTGCACCCTCCATGCGCGCGCGCGTGAAGAGAGTCTGTATGCTACACATGATTACACCATTCTAAAGTGTAATCATTTATAAAGTGGTTTTAGTTTTCATCCACTTCCTATATGGGACAAACACACTTTATTTTTCCCACCAACATAAACTCCTTTTAAGCTTCAATTTCTAATTCACTCGAACATCAATTTTTGCAAACAAATATACGATTTCGATGTACTCACGGAGGAGAACACAAATCAACATTTATCTTCCAAAATAGTCAAACAGGTCCCACTCAAAACTCATGTCAAAGTCATCTATTTCTCAATTTTTCCAACAAAATCTTCAAAACATTAACTTATTGAACAAATAATTGATATTTGTGGGAAAAAAAACTTACGNACTTCCTATATGGGACAAACACACTTTATTTTTCCCACCAACATAAACTCCTTTTAAGCTTCAATTTCTAATTCACTCGAACATCAATTTTTGCAAACAAATATACGATTTCGATGTACTCACGGAGGAGAACACAAATCAACATTTATCTTCCAAAATAGTCAAACAGGTCCCACTCAAAACTCATGTCAAAGTCATCTATTTCTCAATTTTTCCAACAAAATCTTCAAAACATTAACTTATTGAACAAATAATTGATATTTGTGGGAAAAAAAACTTACGTGATTTACGGGTAGTAGTCTTACCATCCTCATATAGTCCTAAAAGTTTCTATAACAAAAAAGAAAAGAAAAATGATAATGTCTGGGGTACACTCTTTTTAATGATACGATATGAAAATCAAGACCAAGAATCACCTTAAGATTCTTGTAACAAGTCTCAAGGTCATCATTGACCAAGATATGATCAAATAGACCCGGTGAGTTTGCTTGATCAACCTCTATCCTGGCATTTCCGAGTCGCTTTTGGATCTGTTCTTCTGTTTCTGTCCCCCTGTTCATGTGTATGATAATTTTTTTTATCAACAAAAATGCATGCAAGGAGAGAAACTACGAATGTCCAAGTAAAGGTGGCCCACCTTGCACGAAGGCGCTTCTCGAGCTCCTCAAATGAAGGAGGACGGATAAAGAAAAAAATGCCTTCAAGAGAACTACCCCTAACAGACCTTGCCCCTTGAACATAAATATCAAGGATACATCTCTATATGAAACCACACAAACCATCCTTAAGATTGCAAAACAAAAATCATTTTACAATGCACAAAACAACATTGGGACATTTAATGAGGTGGATAGAGAGTACTCGATAGTCTCAAAGTGAAAAAAACTAAACTCCTGTTCATTGTTTTGTCTACTAGGATCTAATACTAGGTTAATAAACAAGTTTTATGTGCCAATAAAAGAAACGACCTTAACTCCTTTTCCTTCTTTAATGCTTTCGATTGTTGTCTAATCCTTCATACTAAAAATGTCGTTCGTAAACTGTAGAGTGCCATATATGACGATGGTGAGCTTATTAATCGTTCATCTTTAGTAGATTGCAATACGTTTAAAAAGTAAGGTCGAAATGTCACACTAATGTATCGCCATACCTTTCCTTCATCCAAAACCACCTCAACAGCTTCTACACTGGTTCCATAGAGATTCCCATGAACAGAGACGAATTCAAGAAACTTTCCATCTTCTATATCTTTCTCCATAACACTACGGTCGGTGAAATGGTAATGAACCCCATTCTGTTCATTGGTCCTTGGAGCACGGGTCGTGTGGCTCACTGAAAATCCGAACATGGATGGAAATTCTTCCATAAGTTTGGAAATTAGAGTACCCTTGCCCACTCCAGAAGGACCACTTATGACAATCAGTTTTTGGGCTTCACCGATAACTCCTCTACTCCAAGCAACCGTTTCAGTCCCCAATCTCTTTTGCTGTTCTCGAACAAAATCAGTGCTCACCTAAAGAAGAAATAACTAAGTTCCTACTCAAGAAATTGAACAAAACTAAGAAAAGCAACATACAAACATGATTGTTCGATTTCCGACATGGATAAACTTTTTTTACTTTGCGTCGTCATTGCAAGTGCTTTAGTTACCAAAGTGAAAGATAGAGTGTGTCATTTTTATATCTTTTATCAACCAAGAAGCACCAACCTCTAGAAACCAAAAGCAAGCATCAGAAGCTGAGTCCCCCTTGACGACCAAAATTCGATCGTCATCTATAAGAACAGCTGAGTGTCCCTTCGATGGCCCAGGATTTATTCCCAAAACGATGGGGATCATCCTGCAAATTTTAGTCAAACTTTAAGTGCTTGTTTGATAAAATTTATAAATTTTTCAAATGGTCAAACTTCAATTTTAACCACATTTCTTTTATCAAAAGCTTTGTCACGAGCCCCTAAATTATCTAACCTTAAAACCAAAAGACAACTTCATGAAGTAAAGCATATACTAAACTACGCACCATTCACCCGTAGATTTGTCAAAAATCCGAACTCCAATGGTTGATTTTGATTCATTTTCCATCCCACCAATGACATACTGAATCAAATTAGGACATTCATAACTAAAAAATTCACACATTTTAGCAGAATGTGGATTCAATGTGTCAGATAATCATACTGTTTTGTTGCTACCAATGTCGATTGCTGTTTCACGGCCCGCAGATATGAAATGAAACCCATCGAGATGATCTTCAAAAAGACCTGGAGCTTCTCCCTATTCATAACACAACCACATAAAGATACGATCACAGAATAATGCAGCCGTTTTGATCATCCTACGTCCATGAATTTTCATCGAAACTTTTTTATCCTTTTTAATTTTTTGAAGATTTTAAAAATTTGAAAAAATAGATAGAAAAGACTCACCATAGAGACAAATGATCCTCCAAATGAAGATTGAATCTGTTTAAGAAGAAACATATGATATAGAGACGTTATCAGAATAAATAAATAAACCAATTTCAAGATCTTCACAATACACGTAAAAATTCAATTTTGATACGAAAAATGGCAGATGAATTCCCATTCCACATACCCACTCCCTCACCGCCCATTACCACCTTCAAAAACAAAAGCCCATATGCCAATATCACATTTTGCAAATACCCAATAACCAATTAATTTCATATATAAATTCTCGTCTGTACAAAACTAAAATTCTAGCTAAAAAATTAAACCTTGTTCTAGCCGAAATCAGATTATTAGAAACAGAAAAAATAATTGATTTGAGAAGAAGACAGTGAAGAGCACCTTATATAGAGCAAAATTCGGTAGCCCAAGAATCTCTACGTCACTTCTGCTTTGAATGTATATTATTTTGCTTGTGAAGGTGATCAAACTGTGACTGAAGAAAAGGGTACATAAAAAACCAAATTTGAGGCAAAAGTTTTCAAAGTAGAACAAACTTAGGAGTGAAAAAGTCAGAAACTTCGAAGTAAGATGGAAGAAAGGTTGAAATGCAATCCCATATTCGTCGCCCATTTTATTCTTTAATATATACGAGGGGAGAGTCGGGTGAGGAAGAAGCATATGATATCGCCTTCACTATCACTCCACCGAAAACTAAATTTTAATTATCGGCTTCGCTTTAAAATTATTATTTTTTGTACGTCTAGTTTTTTTGAAAAATATTGCACTTGGTGTCCGAAGCTATAGAGAATGAAACAATTAGGTTATCAATCCATGATTTTGGCATATTCAATCCCAATATTTTTGCTTCTGACTCAATAGACTAGCACCAACAAAATTAATAGAAATTCGAACAGTTAAATCTCACAAAGTGGACATTATCAATTAAAATAATATTACAAGTTAGAGAAGGCAACATGTTAAATAAATATTTTGATCAATAAAAATGTCACAATCAATTATATCACGAGGTTGACCAATTATAAATGTACAAATGGAAATTTCCTAGCAAGACAAAAGCAATATAGAATCATTTACTTTGAGTAAATTTAGAAAAAAAAACTACACATACTATTTTGGGGACACCGAATGTATCACGAGTTCAAATCTCCTATCAACACTTTCTCGGTCAAGTTTGTC
>CAIGRH010264002.1:0-10047 GCA_903798295.1 Fraxinus nigra
GTATTGATGTAGCCAAAGAACAAATTGAGAACAGTGATATAAAGATAAAATATGTGTGTGAGAATAAGTAGTCACACCTAACCCCCACCCCACCCACCCCACCCCCAACAAGCAAGCGGGCTTATATATAAGAAGCCATGTACATCTTCTTGGAAATATTGATCTTAACTATAACCAGTTTTACTCTCTCTAAAGTCTAAACATACGAGAGTGACCCTTTCAACTGGTTTAGAAATGTTCCAATTGTATACTAACTTATATTTCAACACCCCAACAACTTCCTCTCGCTCTACATAGCCACCATCTATTTCTCCATCCATCCGTTTGTTTATCTATCTGTTTGAGGAGGAAGACAACGACTACGACGTTCATACCCTCTCTCAACTTTTCGACCTCAACTGAGTAAACATTTCATTTCATTTTCTTGATGTTCCTTTTATATGCTTTTTGGGATTTTCTCGAGATATATTTTGCTAGTTGTGATTTTCTTTTTTTCTTTAAAACTAAAGTAAGCAGAAGGGAAAATGGACGATAAAATGCGAGCTTCAAGAAGACAAACAAGCCGGAGTACGAGCAGGACTATTGGTAGAAGCCTAAGCAGGGCAAGCTGGAATGTGGAGGATGTCTTTTCCGGCTCCACGAATAGGCGGAGCATTCGAGCCGAGGAAGATGAAGAAGCTCTACGATGGGCTGCTCTAGAGAAGTTACCAACCTACGACAGATTACGAAAAACTGTCCTAAAATCCTTCGAAGAAACTGCCAATCAAAACAATAAGGTTGTGCACACGGAGGTTGATGTAAGAAAACTTGACATGAACGAACGACAAGAATTCATCGATAGGCTTTTCAAGGTGGCTGAGGAAGATAATGAAAAGTTCTTGAGAAAGTTTAGGAATAGAGTTGACAGGTAACCTTTTCTACACCAATTTTTATTTGCTAAGTGGTCAATTCATAATCAAATATCTCTCTCTGTCTCATGCAAATAGAGAACGAAGGATAACCAACCAACTATGCCCTTTTTACATTGAAAAAAGTAAAAGCAAATTGTTAGTTTTAAGTCATTTGTTAATTATGTTTTACGCATGATTATGAGTACGTTGTTTTCAAGAATATAATTAATCACTATATTTATCAAACAATTTATTGCATGAAAAGCAAGCAAACACGAAAAAGAAACCAAAACAGCATAATTTCGTGGAGGTAATTTACTCTACACTTTATCAAGGAATGATTCTCAAGGACAGTTCAACAATAAAATTGTACTGTATTATAATATAATTATTAATTAATCAAATCAGTAACGTATGTTATACTGATGTAATCAGTGATGACAAAAGAAGAAGCAAACAATTACTGAATATAAGCTATTTGATATAAAGTACAGCCTGTATGCTTGACTAAGTAATCTAATTTATTTCCTATTTAGATATTAATTGTTTTTCTTTTTTATGCATATTGATTTTGCAGAGTTGGGATTACCCTTCCTACAGTAGAAGTGAGATATGAACACTTAACCATCGAGGCTGATTGCTTTGTAGGCGACAGAGCGCTACCGACACTGCCAAACGCTGCTCGTAACATTGCTGAGACAGCTTTAAGTTGTTTCGGCATCAGATTGGCTGAGAAAACAAAACTCACAATATTAAAAGATGCTTCTGGTATCATAAAACCATCTAGGTAATGTTTTGAACAAAAATTCATTGCTCAAAACATTGTTACATCTCAAAACAATCAATCTAAATTATAGCTGCGGACTTTGATCCAAAAATTACCTAGCTAAAATCAAATTCAAATACTATGTTCGATAATCTTGATGTATTTCTATCGGTTACATTTCGTAGGATGACACTTCTGTTAGGGCCACCTTCGTCCGGAAAAACAACCCTTTTGTTAGCTTTGGCAGGAAAGTTAGACCCGAACCTAAAGGTTAGTCAAATTCACACCTACATTATCCATGAATGTTATTGATAGAGATTAACAACTCTTTAATTCGGATAAAAATATTAATGTGGAACAGACAAGGGGAGAAATCACATACAATGGACATCAACTCAATGAATTTGTACCACAGAAGACATCAGCATACATTAGCCAAAATGATGTTCATGTAGGAGAAATGACAGTCAAAGAAACTCTAGACTTCTCTGCTAGGTGTCAAGGGGTTGGATCTCGATATGGTAAGTTTGATAAATTTCAAAATCATTATTTTTAAAAAAATTTTTTCATTGAAATAATTGTATTCTAACTATCAAAATTAAAATAGAACTTTTGACTGAACTGGCAAGAAGAGAAAGGGATGCTGGTATCTTTCCGGAGGCAGAGGTTGATCTTTTTATGAAGGTAATGAAAAAATAAAATAAATTATCGACAATTTAATCCAAAGGGGTTGCTCAATTGGTCAGGCGTTGGGTTTGCTCCCCAATGGTCACCAGTTCAAGTCCCCTCAGGACCACTGAGGTGAGTATCCGGCCGTAAACTTCAAGGCCCCGTGGAATTAGTCGAAGTGCGCGTAAGCTGATCCGGACATCCACGGTTATAAAAAAAAATAAAAATTACCGACAATTTAAATTTAAATTTCCCCTTTTTGGTTGACTTTTTTAATGTTTTATCTTTGTTCCTTCTTTTGTTTCTCTCAGGCAACTGCAATGGAAGGAATAGAGAGCAGTCTCATTACAGACTATACTCTCAGGGTAAGATTTAATTATTCATCAAAAAATAATTTTTGGGATTAAATAAGCAAGATTGCCAACATATATAATCAACTCACGATTGTCTATTCTCGCATGGGGTTTCCATATTTTTTCATATATTTTCTTTTATTTAATATTCTTTCTTTTTTGGGTCAAAAATTTCTCCTTACCTACTTTACCATGGGACCCATATTTCTGTTGGCTGGATATTGAGGGACCCACCCAGTAACCACATTTTCAAAATTTGGTCTGAATAGGCCCTACATGTATTTTGGTTGGTGAACGGAACTCCCAATCAACTTCAAATACACTGTACAGATATATTAATAATATTTTGTTTGTTTATGTAATGCAGATATTGGGACTTGATGTGTGTCGAGACACTATTGTTGGAGATGAAATGATACGAGGAATTTCAGGAGGACAAAAGAAGCGTGTGACAACCGGTAATTAATTAAAATGATTTATGTTTTGATTAATTTGGAAAATAATTTTAGCAAGTGACACAGAGAGGCGCTACAAATCTGTTGACCAAATCCTAAAGTTGAACTACCTAACCTTATCTGCACAAAGATGACTTGAAACACATTCTGTGAGTGGCAAAAATTGTAGAAAATCACTTGTGGGATGTCAACAAATTAAAGCACCTCTATTTAAATTGACATGCATTGGCCACACTAGCACAACCCAAGTGATGGCCGAGTACGTGTTCTACATGTAATTTTTTTTTTTTTTTATCTACAACCAAATCATTGGGATCAGATTAAACTCCAAACAACAAGGCATCTAATAGAAAACACAGGAGGTCTATAGATTTAAAACTCAGATAAGAAGGGAATTTTGAACATATTAGTTGAACAAAGTATCATATTTAGAAAAATGTAATATGAAAATAGCAACATAAACATATATGTTAGGCTTTGAATCTTTACCTTTATTGATACAGGGGAGATGATTGTTGGGCCAACCAAAACACTGTTTATGGACGAAATATCAACCGGCCTAGATAGCTCCACAACATTTCAGATAGTAAAGTGCTTGCAACAAGTTGTACACCTAACCGAAGCAACCGTCTTGATGTCCCTCCTCCAGCCAGCTCCAGAGACGTTTGAACTCTTTGATGATATCATCCTCTTATCGGAAGGCCAGATTGTCTATCAGGGCCCACGAGAGCACATCCTTGAGTTCTTCGAGAGCTGTGGATTCAAGTGTCCAGAGAGAAAGGGAACTGCGGATTTTCTGCAAGAGGTGACATCAAGAAAAGATCAGGAGCAATACTGGACAGACAGAAGCAAACCATACAAATACATTCCAGTAAGCGAATTTGCAAAAAGATTCAAACGTTTCCATGTGGGTCTACGGCTTGAAAATGAACTATCAGTCCCTTTTGACAAGAGCCGAAGTCACAAAGCAGCTCTAGTCTTTAAAAAGTACTCAGTCTCGAAAAGAGAACTTCTCAAAGCCAACTTTGACAAGGAATGGCTGTTGATCAAAAGAAATTCTTTTGTCTATGTATTCAAGACTGTCCAAATCATCATTGTGGCAATCATCACATCTACTGTCTTTTTGAGAACTGAATTACACACTAGGGATGTAAATGATGGTGCTGTCTACATAGGTGCACTATTGTTTAGCATGATATGCAATACATTCAATGGTTTCGCAGAGCTCTCTCTCGCCATACAGAGACTTCCCGTCTTCTACAAGCAGAGGGATCTTCTTTTCCATCCACCTTGGACTTTCACTTTGCCAACGTTTCTACTAAAAATACCTATATCCGTGTTAGAGACTATTGTGTGGATGGTCATAACATACTACACCATTGGATTTGCCCCCGAAGCTAGCAGGTATTTAAACTATACATTATGTTTTCTCACTTCTTATTTCCACTCAACTGACAGAGTCAATGATTATATAAAATTGCTTGGACTAACTTGAGTTTAAGTTTTGATAATTTAATGAACATAATTCCAAACCTAAGAGAAGTATTGAATCGAACTACCAAACCTAATTTTTTGATGGAGCTTAGCCATTCAAAAGATTTCAAAAATTATGTTAATGTAGAAGTGGATGCAATTTAGTATGCATGTAATCAATCAGGTACAAAAGCCAAGGGTACAGACTAATGGCTGCTGGGAAGAATATTCACTTAAAGAGTATAATGTTAATAGTCAGTCAACATCTCTCGTCGGCTCAAAGTACATGGAATGAGGTACATCTAGGCACAGGGAAGAAACAGTAGAACACGTAATCCACTCTCTTTGGCAGTGTCCTAGAGCAACGAAAGCACAATTTAGCAGGAATCCGTACTAAAGTCTTGTTCTAATTATACTTAACTTGCTTTCTAAAACAGATAATTCTTACTTGCAATGTAACTACGAGTGAAACTGAATCTTTTGCCACGTTCTCAGGTTCTTCAAGCAACTATTATTGATATTTATGATCCAGCAAATGGCAGGGGGAATATTTAGGCTCATTGCAGCAATATGCAGGACCATGATTATCTCAAACACTGGTGGTGCTCTTACCCTTCTGCTCGTGTTCCTTTTGGGTGGTTTCATCCTTCCAAGAGGTTAGCTCAAGCACAAAAACCCCACTACGAATTGCAGAACACATTTATAATTTCGAAGCACAGTCAACATATAACTTAAACAACAAAAGAGAGCAATAGGAAGTTAAATTTTATAATGCGTGCCTATTGCTAATAATGTGAAAATAAACCTTCAAACTCAATCGTTTTAGTAGACTTGTAATTGCTTCTTCATCAACAGCAAGAATATACTATGTACCGGATGCTATCTTTCTTTCTTTTTCTTCTTCTCTTCCAATAAATTAGTAATTTTTACTTTAAAACTTTAAAACTAAGAAAAGCCAGGAAGTTTTCAAAGTAAAACTGGGGAAAAAAAAGTACTCTAAGAGGACAACCAATCTCTCATTCATACAAGGACAAAGGGAGTGTACCAAAACAACAATAAAGCAAACAAAGGGATTTTGATACTCAGTATATATATTTAACAATATACATGATACATCGAACTTACTCAGAATTTTTTATCATGCAGAAAAAATTCCTGTCTGGTGGAGGTGGGGATACTGGATTTCACCCCTGAGCTATGGTTACAATGCGATTGCAGTAAATGAGATGTTTGCTCCAAGATGGATGAACAAAATGGTACATTCCTGTACATTTCCTCCAACTTATTTTATCATCTGATTTTCGATGACACAGTTTAGCAATGTGTCATACTTGGATTCAACCAGCATTCCTGGTCATTTTAAAAGGAGATTTATCTTTTTCCATTCGTGTTATTTGGCTATCTCACCCATGGAGAAAAAAAACTTAAGCTGATTAAATGGTTCCATACAGACACCAAACAATGTGACAAGAGTTGGTGTGGCAGTGTTGAACAACTTTGATATCTTCCCTGAAAGAAACTGGTACTGGATAGGCGTAGGTGCCCTCGTTGGGTTCACAATTCTCTTCAACGTTCTTTACACCGTTGCCCTCACGTACCTTAACCGTAAGTTCTAACATTGCAATTAACATACAAAGCCAACTTCTCTTTATCAGGCAACTAATCTCTCTTTCTTCTGTTTTACACAATAGCTCTTGGAAAGCCACAAGCTATCATATCCAAAGAGATGGCAAGGGATATGGAAACTGGCCATGAAGAAACAAATGAAGCACCAAGGCTTAGAACGACAATGTCAAAGAAAGAATCTCTTCCTCGATCCTTATCCGCTGCTGATGGAAATAACACAAGTAATAATCATTAAATTCATCAATATCTCAATGATTTTTGTTAGAAATATCAAATTTTCTCACATGTATTGTTTTTCCTATTGTTATCTATCTAATTAGTGGAAATGGCAATGCAACGGATGAGCAACAATTCCAATGCCAATGGACTATATAGAAATCAAGACTCAAACCTTGAGGCTACATTAGGCGTTGCTCCAAAGAGAGGGATGGTTCTGCCATTCACACCTCTGGCCATGTCATTTGACACTGTAAATTACTTTGTCGACATGCCTCCTGTGAGAATCAATATCCTTCTCATTCATACTCAAATGTTTTCAACAAATAGCAGTCTTCATAAGTAATCAGTAGCTAATATAACTATCTTTCAATAATAAACTTCACTGGTTTGAACAGGAAATGAAAGAACAAGGAGTGACAGAGGATAAACTCCAATTACTTCGTGAAGTAACTGGTGCATTTAGGCCAGGAGTTCTGACTGCATTGATGGGAGTAAGTGGAGCAGGAAAAACCACGCTAATGGATGTTCTGGCCGGACGAAAGACTGGTGGTTACGTTGAAGGTGACATTAGAATATCTGGATTTCCAAAGGTACAAGAAACCTTTGCTAGAATTTCGGGATATTGTGAACAAAACGATATCCACTCACCTCAAGTAACCGTGCGTGAATCATTGATTTATTCTGCCTTTCTTCGGCTGCCTAAAGAAGTTAGCAAGGAAGAAAAGATGGTACATTCTCCTTTCCAGTATAATATTCCTAAAATATATGATGTTGTAACTGTTTATCAGTTTATGCACTAAAATACATCATTCATATGTACGCTTTTCAGACTTTTGTGAATGAAGTGATGGATCTGGTTGAACTAGACAATCTCAAAGACGCCATCGTGGGGATCCCAGGAGTCACTGGATTGTCAACAGAACAGAGAAAGAGATTGACCATTGCAGTCGAACTAGTTGCTAACCCTTCAATCATATTCATGGACGAACCAACTTCTGGCTTAGATGCACGAGCAGCGGCAATTGTCATGAGGACTGTGAGAAACACTGTGGACACAGGTAGAACTGTGGTTTGCACAATTCATCAGCCTAGCATTGATATATTTGAAGCTTTTGATGAGGTAAAATGCAACTTTCACTTGATTAGTCTCACCAACCCCCTTAAATGATTCCCATGTCATTCCCACAAAACAAACATTCCATCTCTACCTCTTTTTCACTGACGTTGTCTATATCATATTATGAATCAGCTGCTTCTCATGAAAAGAGGAGGACAAGTGATATATGCTGGACCATTAGGCCAGCATTCACGAAAAATAATTGAATATTTTGAGGTACTTCATACTCATACTCCTTATACATTTCTGCCACTTGAAAGAAAGTATATTAAAGATATCCCGCACAATGCAGGCAATTTCAGGAGTCCCAAGGATTAAAGAGAAATATAATCCTGCAACATGGATGCTCGAAGTGAGCTCAGTGGCTACAGAAGCGAGACTTTCGATGGATTTTGCTGAACACTACAAATCATCAACCTTATATCAGTGAGTAACAGTGAATACCTCTACTAAATCTCTACACGATTCACAGAAACATTGATCTCATACATATCTGCCCATTCCCAGGCGAAACAAGGTTCTAGTGAAAGATTTGAGTACACCCCCTCCCGGGGCAAAAGACCTATATTTTCCTACACAGTACTCTCAAGCCACATGGGGTCAATTCAAGTCCTGCATCTGGAAGCAATGGTGGACTTACTGGAGAAGTCCTGATTATAATCTAGTCAGATACTTCTTCACTTTGGCTTGTGCACTTATGGTTGGGACAATTTTCTGGAGAGTTGGCAAAAAAAGGTTCGTACTTTAAATCTTGGTTAATTAGGAAAGTTTTCAAAAGTATCATTAAAAAGACTTAAAGGCAGCTGATTCCATCTTTCTTATTTTGTGGCATCAGGGAAAGCAGTGCAGATCTTTTGACTGTCATCGGGGCCATGTATACTTCTGTGTTGTTTGTTGGCATCAATAACTGCTCAACAGTACAGCCGGTAGTAGCCATCGAAAGAACTGTATTCTATAGGGAAAGAGCGGCAGGAATGTACTCAGCATTGCCATATGCCATTGCACAGGTAAATTTTTAATTTATCATTCAAATGATCTTCATCTTAACATGCTTTTCATAGCATGAGAGATCAACTTGTGACTTGTCAAAATGGAGAAGTTAATAAAGACCTGAACATAAATGTAGTTAAAAAAATATATTTAATAATAATTTGTTTGTTACATCACATGCAGGTCATTGTAGAAATACCTTATGTACTTGTTCAGACTACATATTATACTCTTATAGTGTACGCCATGGTGAGCTTTCAGTGGACAGCTGCTAAATTCTTTTGGTTCTTCTTCGTGAACTTCTTTTCCTTTCTCTACTTCACATACTACGGAATGATGACTGTCTCCATCACGCCAAACCACCAAGTGGCAGCAATCTTTGCAGCAGCATTTTATGCACTTTTCAATCTATTCTCTGGTTTCTTTATCCCCAGACCGGTAAGTTATTTAAGTCAAAAGTATTAAGTTTAATAATGATCTCCAATTGAGCACAGTTTTGAAATTTTCCCCTTTTGAAAATTCAGAGCATTCCCAAGTGGTGGGTATGGTACTACTGGATTTGCCCAGTGGCATGGACAGTGTACGGACTTATTATAGGCCAGTACGGCGATGTGGAGGAGACCATTGAAGTGCCTGGGATGTCCTTCGACCCTATGATTAAAAACTATATTCAAGATCACTTTGGTTATGATCCCAACTTTAAAGGACCAGTTGCCGCAGTTTTGGTTGGTTTCACAGTCTTCTTTGCATTCTTGTATGCCTATTGCATCAAGAAACTGAACTTCCAAATGAGGTAGAATGAATTGGTAAAAAAAAAAAATGCAAAATGTAAATATATTTTTCAGGCATCTCGAGGTAGAACAAGAAAATGTTTGTAATGGCTTATATTAAGTTAATGTCATAGGATAGAGTATCTTTCCTACTTCAGCCCCCAACTCATAAGGTCATACTTCTCCAATAGGGTGAATGTGTGTATTCTTATGTTTCGAGAAATATATATATATATATAGTTGAAATGTAATTATTTCTTGAATTTTGTAAACTTATATCCAAAAAAGTTATCTTTATGGAGACGTAAAATTTGCCATGTTACCTAGCTTACAGAAAGCTAATGTTAACTGAGATCATTACTGATTATGATTCTAACTACATTCACTTAAGATTCCCGAACTCATCTCCAATATAAATGCTGTTTAATAAATTTTACTCTGCACAAACAAAACACATATTCACGCACGGGTAGTGTTAACACATGCTGGCAAAATTAAGGCCATTCATATATTCAATAAAAAAAGTATGAACACGATTTTCATGAACAATGACGAACGAAAATTGATTAGATATAAAATTCATTCCAAGTTCATGTGAAAGACGGGAAAAGAAATTCAAGGACCATACCTCTGACGCAGATACAAATGTTTGATTATTCGGAATTGGGAGCTTAAAATTGGAAATGGGAAATTTTAGATTCAATAGTTTTGTCATTTGT
>CAIGRH010264019.1:0-13299 GCA_903798295.1 Fraxinus nigra
TAAAAATCACATGCAAAGCCCTACAATGTCGCCCTAATCTTCCTAGAAGCCCTACAACAAAATACCTACAGATAGAAGTCCTGGCAGATATAACTGTTTCTGACTCACCTTGGCACAATGGGCAGCAAAATACGTTAAAGAGTAGCATTGTCGCATATTCTACATTATTTCTCCTTTCACTAACAATAAAAATCACATGCAAAGCCCTACTAAATTGCCTTAATCTTCCTAGAAGTAAGAGAAGAACGAAGGCTGCTGACAAACATTCCACCCTAATATGAAACACACACTTAGTCGTATTTTTTTTTTTTTCCAGAACTTTTTAACCTCAATAACAGAGATGTCCCAGGATCAAGAGAAAAATGTTCAATGCTCATACCAAGTAGTATTAAGCCCCTGTTTGGAAGAACTTAAAATCAAGATTTTAATCCAAGCCAAAGTCAACAACTAATTTTAATACATTTCGTGGGACCCACAACTTTTCAAGCACGCATTTCATAACTTCTATCAAAATCTACTAAAAATCTGATTTTAATCCCTACCAAAAAGGGGCTAAAAAATAATCACACACGACCTAGACACGGATAATGCAAACTCAAACTGCAGATTGTAATTTTAAGAAATGATACCATTATTCTCAAGGAAAGTAGCCAAGTTTGAGCGACGATGCAGTGCAATCTTAGAAACTGCGCGCATCTGTGCTGTGAACTCCTCAATAATCCACCCTGCGGTAGTATCTCCCATTCCCAATTTTGAAGAAAGTAAGGCAGTGGCTTTCACCACTCCAGTAAGGCGCATGGTGTCCTTAACCTAACCATCAAATTGTAAACATAATTTAGATAAGTTTCCAAACATGATATCCACACTTAAAACAATCACGTGAATGAAACCACTAGATAGTAAACCAGTGTGACGAAAGTAGAAGTCTAGGATTACTTGGTAATAAATATCTCTTTTGGGAAATACAGCCTGCAGGATACGGCTAGCAGCAGCCTGTAACAAAGGCTCCCTATCACTTTCGAATATTGCTTCCAGCACTTGCTTGCATTTGAGCCTACTCAACTCCGCTTTAACTTCTTTGACTTTTGAGCACCCTTGTGGCTTACACAATAAATATATCCGGGACAGGAGCTTGAGGCTATCAGCCATCACCTGCTCCTGCAAGGAAACAGATTGCACAGTGCGACACTTGCTCCCTGATCCTGCGCCCCATGAATTACAACCGAGAACACGAGCTTCCATGTCTAGAATTGCATCCATCTTCTCTTTCCAACCAAATTCATCCTTTGCTCGTCCATAAACTTCTAAGGAGTCTACTCTGGGTGGCGCAGATCCACTGAAGGTTCGACCAACACAAATTGTGAATTCTTCATCAGCTAGAAGTGATTCGGCCACTGTGAAAGGAACATCATACCAAGATCGCATTCCCTCATCTAATTTTATCACTCTTTGGAAAATGGTAATTTCAGAAGGAATATGACTCGCCGATGTATTGCCAACATGCACACGAAAACCAACCATGACAATATCAGGATTTGAATTGGAGATTGTTACCTGAAGAAAAAGGCCGAAAAACGAATTATTGAAGTTCAAGAGTTCTCAAAAAAAAAAAAGTGAAATTATTTAGAAAACAGCAAACTACAGGTAAGAATTACATAGAAATATAATACTGGAGAACAGCAACTGAATACAAATAACATTAACATGTAGTGTTGTCTTAGTTTGCAGAATAATTGGCAAGTTAGAAACGAATGCCCATGTACTGGTTCCAACAATTCCTGAAAGATTATTACCATCCATCAACAATTCATACTCCGAGAAAAATTCACAATACCTACATGTAAGATTAGCTTAAGCTGAGTTGAGCAGATAAAAAGAGTCTCACACAAGGGTCAAGTCAAGCATGCATAAGGTGCTTTGTGGTCACCTACGGCACATCATAAAGCACGTGCTGTAATAAAAACAAGTTTGAAAATCACAAGAGAGCAATCTTCAACAAACAAAAAGCTCATGGCAAGAAATCTAGATTACCTGTTTCAAGTCATACTTCACCTATGTTAAATTCAAGATATTGTAGAATAAATTACACTCTGTATGTATACAGTTTATAAATTCAGTCAAAAATCAAAATTTAATTTCGAACACACATTCATAACTACCACTCGTTACTATCCACACATTTTGTGAAACCCACTAGTGTTCCTCTCAATGTTCCTATTTATAAACTATTTATAAATTTGCACAACAAGGCTCATTAAATTATTTGGCCTCCATTTGACAAATTTATAAAAAGTTATAAATAGGAATAAAAAGAGGAATAGTAGTGTCCAACAAAGTGTGTAGATAATAATGAGTGGTAGTTATGAACGTTTGATTGAATTAATGTTTGACTTTGACTAATAAATTTAAAAAACCAATTTATAAATTGTATCCAAACGGTGTCTTAGACCTATGTTTCTATTATATATGGCATCTACAGCGAAAAATCTTATAAGTGCCAGATTGATATACTATTCCAAAATCTCAGAATATACAGAAGAGACTTTCTCAAGTAGAATTTCCTCTTAAATGCTTGTTTCAATACTGTTCTTGTACATATGATGATACAATAACTACTATGAACATGGATTTCATTATAGCATAACATCACTGTAATGAACGCCAAGAAGAGTTTCCGGATGATTATATAAATGTCAAGGAGCTTGAATAAGATTCCGAAAATCGTCGAAGATTGAATAAGATTCCGAAGATCGTCGAAGATTACGATTATATTATTATAATTGTATTAGATATAGATAGATTGTTTTTACCATTAATTAATATTGTAATTGATTGCTTCCATATTTAGTTGTTATTTTAGTCTTATTTAATAAGAGAACCTCTTACAAAGAGGGACATCGAGTCTTTTATTGAGTATATTTGACAATAAAACCCACAAATCATTTGCAAAGTAGACAAAAAGGTCACTAAAATTTCTCTTACCCTATTGTCTATGATGATACAAAACGGGCTAAAATCACATCTCAACAATAGTTAAAAATGTCTTAAAAGATACAGCAAATAAGTTAAATCACACATCAATGATACCTTGAATCCAGCGGAGGTAGGACTCTCTAAGAACCCATCTTCAGATGCCAAAGTTTGCTTNTCTTATTTAATAAGAGAACCTCTTACAAAGAGGGACATCGAGTCTTTTATTGAGTATATTTGACAATAAAACCCACAAATCATTTGCAAAGTAGACAAAAAGGTCACTAAAATTTCTCTTACCCTATTGTCTATGATGATACAAAACGGGCTAAAATCACATCTCAACAATAGTTAAAAATGTCTCAAAAGATACAGCAAATAAGTTAAATCACACATCAATGATACCTTGAATCCAGCGGAGGTAGGACTCTCTAAGAACCCATCTTCAGATGCCAAAGTTTGCTTAGCTCCTTCAGAATCATTATTTCTGATGGCATCCCCACTAAGTTTAACATCTGATGTTATACAGACAGTTTTCTCAAAAAAGTCGAGTGGGAATTCTGGTTTTACACCTCCATTAGCTTTATTTTTAAGAATACCAGAACGCAATTTCTTAACCTTATCTGACATCACGCTTGTTCCAGTGTCATTTCCAGCTGGGATGTGGGAGTGAATCTGAAGGCTTCCATCATCATGCAAAACAAGACAGTGGACTTTGTCTTTTGACAAAGGCTTATAAGCAGAAACCCCAACCAATGGTGAGGTTGAACCTACAGCATGCCGCAAGTTTTGTGCAAGTATTTCGTGTTCCCCAACAGAAATAGCCAGTACACCATTTGATTTCACAGTAGAATAGCAAACAAATAAGCCACTGCCACCCAGCAACTCTTTCCATCGATTCAACCCAGCTGGCCGAAGCTTTCCATCGGGGTCATTCTCAAATACAGCAGACATTTCCACTATTGATGTTGCATCTGGATTAAGCCGGCAGACCAAAGTAGTCCCATCTTGATAGGACAGAAATAGCAACTTGTGAGTAGATGAATAATATAGCGAGGAGCCCTTATCATGCTTGTTTCCACCATCCATTTGAATGCTTTGCTTCAAAGGCTGTGCCCCAACATTTCCCTCCATTGACAACTCTAACCTGTATAAGCAGCCCGACTCCGAGAGAACTATGAGAAACACCCTACCCTTAGAACCCACAAAAAGAGTTGCATCAACAATTGCATCATCAGGCAACGTGAAATAGTGCATAGGACTGATATTGTCGTGAGATAGATCATATATTTTGACGAATCTATTTGTGACCACCATTAGCTGAACCTGAGAACCTGGAACCCAATCCACACATCTGATATATGCACCTTGTAGAGCAAGTTCAATAGCCAAGCGATCAATCACTTCACCTCGATTATTCAGTGTAAGAACTTGGCAATCTTCGTAGCCAGCTACAACAAGATAATTCTCTACAAGTGAGTTAAAAAGAAGGTGTACAATCTCAAAACGAACTATATTCTTTGAAAGAGGCTTCACATTAGCCTTATCAGCCGTCACAGGAGCAATTGTGGCTTGTCCAATCAACTGCCCTACATCAAATATGGCAACTTTATCGCCTTCCCCAACTGCCAGTCGACCTCGGGAACTGACACTAAGTAAGGATTTAACAAGAGAACCACTTGTCAAATGAGATTTCAGTTCCTTCGCATTTGAATAATCTGCTTTTATCTTCAGATCTAAGGAGCCACTTTTGTAGGCCTTCTTCAATTGTAACAGGTCATTGTTGTAACGAAGCACTTTGTCTTCAATCAAAGAAACTTTCTTATCTTTAGAAAGGTTGGAGTCTCTTCCACCAATAATACAAGGCAACAATGACGAGCAAACTCCCAAAACACGATCTTCAAGCTCAAGTTCCCTGAGCAACAGTGGCATCCTATCTTGAACCTCCTTCGGGATAGATAACCTGGTAGCGGTATCCAGGTCCATTGATGCATCCTCATCAAAATCTGTATCACTTTCAGGCAACTGATCACCATTATCTGCTAGAGGCAGAAAAGACTGGAAGTTACCAGTACCTCGATTTGGAGCACTGCTAGTTCCAGTGAATTTTCGAGGTTTCAAGCATTGACAACTGCTACCTCGAACCCCACCGGCCCCACAGTCACAGAAAAAACGACTAGAGCGCGAGTACACAACACGGTGATCACGATGGCAAACTTTAGCGCACACAGAGCAACAGCCTTTGGAGACGGTCAGGTCACATGTATAACAGAAGTACCAATGCTGTTCCATAAAATTACTGCCACTGGATGTAAATGTGCAAACTTTAGATGCCAGGGCCCTCTCACTGTTGCTATCCTCCTCGTCTTCTTTGTCCATGCTACCTACTTCACCATCGGATGTCCCATCATCCTCATCCTCATCAACAGAAGTTGCATCGCAATCCAGTGACATGGACCCTCCTTGATTAGCAGACGAAACTAAGGCATCAGGATTTTTTCTCGAACCAAGGGACCTAGATGTCAAAGACCCCAAAGCAGAACTACTGCTTGAACCCAGCTTTCCAGAAGACATTTCAACTGTGTTCAGGGTCAACCCACAATCTTTTAAAGCTGTTGAAAGAAATCCAAATAGATACTTCAGTCCTTGAAGCAAACGTTCATCCCCAGCCAGTTTCCCTATCAACATCTCAGTTCGCTGTAGAAGCAACTTAATTAAGGCTTCACCCTTGGAGAGTTGGACAACAAAATTATAATAGCCTTTTGCAGCACTAAAATCAAATAGAGTAAATGCATTGTCAAGTGAAAGGAGCATTGCTTCAAATATATGACTGTGTAGTTCGTGCAACGGGAATTCAGAATTGGGTGACAAAAGGCACATAATGAAATTCATAGTCGAGTCTCTTAAAGAGACTGAAGTTCCTTTTGCACATTGAACACCAGTGGGTGATTCTGTTACAGATCCCAGTAACCTCATTTCTAGCCATTTTGACAGGGAAGGACGAGCCATGCCAAGGAATTTCTGTTGTAACTTGATTTTGACAACAGGATACAAATCCCCAGATAAAATATCCACAAAAAAGTCGAGAACCTTCATATTAACAAATTCTGAATGGCAGTAACCTAGGGAATCAATCAAAACCAGTATGTCGCCTCGTTCAGAACCATAAAGATTCTTAATCTTCTCAGATATATCATCCACATAGAGGAAAAATTTCAAAACATCAGTTCTTGAAGGATCTCTTCTCAGGCTGTTAACAACATCAATCATCTTTGTAACCATACATTCGTGGATACTGCTATCAACATCTTTTCCTTTATAGACGCTTTGAAAATATTCTTCCATGCGCTTCATAATGAACAAGCTGCTAAAGTCAACCCCAATGAAGACCTCACTCAAGTTTTGGTAAATGGCTTCACATTTTCCGCTGAGGCTTTCAAATACCTTGTCACACTTAATTGTTAAGATTGATTCAAGAATTGATCTGATAACATCCGTTTCCTCCCAAACAATTCCCCTAGATTCCTTGATGTTCAGCAGTCCATCCAGAACAATAACTATTCCACTGATATTTAGAATGCAAGAAGATAAAATTTCACGGGGAACTTGAAGTTGAAAGGGAAACCCATGCAACACAAATTCCCAGAAGACTTTAGACCGAATTCCTACAGCCATTTTGTCAACAGTTCTGCCAGACTTAGACAGAAGCTCATATAAAGACTCCAACTGACATGGATTGATCCCCATTTTCTCAAGGAATTCGTCCTGCATACTTTTGTCAAAACCAGCATATTTGAGAAGCAACAGAGGAGAAAGCGTATCACTAGAGTGATGGCCATTCTCGAAGATTGAAGTAAAAGCTCCTTGATAAAATCCCAAGTATTGCTGCAACAAAGATGACAATATATGAACTACCACTGCAAGTTGATTTACAGTGAAGGCATTGGAAATGAGGCCTTTACTGAAATCAAAAAACTCAGCATCTCCAGATGTGTACACAGGCCAATTGGAACTCACCATTGGCATAGAATCCAACGTGTGGTGCTCCAAGAAGCCAGTACCAAGTAATGCGAGTACGAAAGAGAGCCATGACCCACACCTCAGAAAATCCCAGCCTAGTTCCCTGACATCCACAGATGTGAGCAGAGCATTCAAGTGCTGAAGCAAACCCAACATCACATCTGGAATATCAGAATATTTGCCAGTAGTAGCAGAGTGACCCAAGACTGAATGACTAAAATAATGAAAATGTTCCATATTTAAAATATCTGAAACATTAGGGTCACTGAAGCGAGCTCGCCACTTTTCTAGAGAAGGTTCGAGAATTGGGATATCCCAGCAAAGCACAAAAAGATACCGTTCAGTAATGAGGTCCTCTGCCTTCACAGCTTTTTTGCCCTTCCAAAATCCAAGAATCCATGAAAAAAAGGCACATATCTCCTCCCAAATTAAACCCAAGCAATCAACTCCAGGACGATCTCTACATACTGAAGCAGGAAGTGGTGCAATATCAATCAATTGATAAAGCAAAATGTTGCCAGGTGTTTCTTTTACTGACACACTTGTCACATCCTCGAACATAGCAGCTGTCCAAGATGACAGATAACTTAGATTATTAGGCATGTGTAACTCCCGGGCTTCCCTTAATTTGGCTCTGAAGTCCAAAAGCAATGATGATGGACAAGCGTGTGGATTATAAATCATATGACGAAGTACTAAAACCAACCTTGAAATCAGTAAAGCCCAGCACGACAACTGCATGCTGTCAAAATCTGCAGAGGGAATCTCAATTGATCTGAGTGAAGAAAATATTGTCTTTGCCAGCTCAGCCTTTTCCTCTTCAGATGAAAAATGAAATGCCACTAGAAGAATCTCAATGTGAAATGGAGATGGAAGATCATCAAGAAGTTCCTTGAGGCCAGAACAGCCTGAACCAACTGTTTTTGCCTTACCATGGATAAAATCTACAAATATCTTGTAAATTTTGGTCCTCAAGCGAGTACCAGCTGAACCTGAGCGGCACAAAAGAACATGGGCAAGCAAAGCAAGTGTCTGATCATTGTACATATAGGCACCATTCTCAACAATCAATATTTTCTCAACAATAGACTCTTCAAGTGACTCAGATAAAGCTCGGTGTGAAAGGAGGTTGTGCAATAGTTCAAAGCACAGTTCATGGACGTGCCCAAATTTCCTCTGTTCAGGTGGAGTTAGCCCATTGTCACAAGTTTTATCTTCAGAATAACAGCCCTGACAATTAAGTACTGAAAGCAATGTATCAACATGGTTCTCATCGATCTTCTTGCACGCGTCTTCGTACAGTGGAGGATGCCATTCAGGAGAAAAAACACAATTTTTCAGAAAGTTTAGTAATTCTGTTGCAGCTTGAACTGGAATGTTGTTGAAACTGGAAATAGAACTAGCGGCAGCATTAGATTGTTCAAGCCCATCTGCAGATCCAACAGAGCGGCCACCTTCAGAGAAAAGATCGCCAAAAAGGGCTTCATCTTCATGACAAACAGCATTTTCTGCTTCATACATGACAGATGTTTTTGTACCACTGGAACACGATCTTTCCAAATGTGGTTTTATTTTAACACCCTCATAATGAAAGAAGACAACAAGATGCATCAGATTATCCAGCCACTGAATTGAAGGACGGAATATTGTCCTCAACAACTCCTCGATAGAGTATTTTTTCAGCAGAAAAAATTGCTCAGATTGAACTCGGCATGAAGGAGAATCGACACCAGCACAACCATCAGTTTGACCAATCTTCAGCTCATCCAAATTGAAAATATGATATGGTTGGTTCTTCAAATCCACAATGAGTTTAAGAATACAAACAACCACCCGAGGAAAGTAAGCCAAAGGGGCCTTAGGATTAGCAACAGATTTATTGTACCTCCAGATGTTAGAATCCAGTGCATCCAAGATAGAAGCTGTTATGCATGCTTGCATGTTCTGAAACACGTAATTCTTGCAGAAAATTACCCGTGTGACTTCAAGAAATTCTTCCAAAATTAGCACGGCCAAACTTTCAGGGCTACTTTCAGCAACAGCATTGTTGTTTGCAAACTCAATACTAATCCTGAACAAACTAGGCAATATATCAATAAAGGAAGCAGCGGCTCGCAACAATGAGCCATCAGTGTCAACACATGGATTATCTTTCACAAGACTTCCCAGTAACTTGAATATTCTCACACAAAAAGACAATCTCTTCCGCAAATTGAGAGATTCTGTTTTCTCATCAAATGAATGGGGGAGTTCTAAAAGCTGTCTACAGATTAAAATAAGATGTTGAATGCATCTCAAATGAACTGTAGCCCAATGCTGAGAGAGTGTAATGACCTTATTAAGACTGCCATGAAAAGAACGTCCACTAAGTGAATTCGTATTAAAGACTTGCATGCGCTCAGAAACCAATGTCATTACAAGGCAATCATCTGCTCCCAATTCCTTGGAGCATTTATCCCCTTTTTAGACAAAAATAAAAATTAGAAAATTTAAAGATTCAAGGCAAGGAAAGAAGAATCGGTAGGCTACTTTTGAGGAGTACCTTGAAGCAAGCACTTCACATAGTCATGCCACTCAATTGTATCACCTTGATCAACAACATTCGGTAACAAGTCCACAAGAATTTTTGTAGAGCAAGACTGTGACAGATCCAACTCCTTATCCATTGAATCAACTAATAGTACCTCCAACAGCTGTACCATAATGTTCTGAAAGAGAAACAAATGTCAGTTGGAAGCAAGAGCTGTTTATCTGGGACATACACATAGAAAACACATCTAAAATGAATTGGGATTTAACGCAAAGACCAAACACAAAAGGCTAAAGAATAGCTGCAGAAGTGGTGAAACTAACTGCACGAACAAGGTTAATCTGTTTTCAAGTAAACTGCACATCTTCGAAACTGAAGGCAGAAACTCATGCAAAACAGATAAAAGAATGCACCTTTTTCAGATAAAAGAACAGCTGATTCCTTTGCGTGGCAAAGTTAAGAACCCCTTGGGAATTTCAAATCCCATCACCAAATCTTAAAGGAATACTAGGTTTTTGATGCATGTGAAAAATCAGAAACTTTCCGATCATCACTCTCAAAAACAATCATAATTCATATTGGGTGAATCTCTACGACAGAAAACAATAGTAATTCCAGAGCGTTTAGAAGTATTTAAGTAGGTAACTTTGAAATATAATTGAAAATCACTATTGATAAAACACAGCAGAATCTGCCAACCAAGGTAGGGCAACGGTCGGTCATGAGACGAAAAAACAAGTTAAACAAAGCAAATAACAATAAAGACGGGCAGGAAACACCATGCTCAAAGGAAATACTAACCTGAAGACTCGAATCATCACTGTTGCGGACGGATTTCTCCAAATAACACAGCGCAAACTCAATCGACTGTTGAAGCACCGCTACCACTACTGGCTCCACTTGCTCAACTGCCATTTAAAATAAATAAGATTACATACAATCAATTTCACACATAAAGACAGGTTTAAATCGATCACTTTCAACTCAAAAAACGAGGAAAATACTTGGTAACAATCTCGAAGCATTAACAACGGCAAGCGAGACAGAAGCCAAGGCGTGAATCTGAGCTTGATCCAAAACTTCTAGCCCTAGTTTACCGTCTCCCGTACTGTTTTCATAATCAATCGATTTGACCGAATGTTTGAGAATCGAGAAGAGTTTTTTAAAACCTAGTTTGAGCAAAGACGCCGACTCAACGGACCGGAGTTTGATAGATAGATCATCAGACGATAGAGCGTTAACGAGTGCTGCGATCTCCTCCGCCATTTTCGATCAATAATAACAATTGTTCATTAGAATTTGATAATTAGATTGAGAGAGCAAAGGAAGCTCTCGTGAGAAATGAGATTTTTTATTTTAGAGAGAGAATTGTGAAGTCCGACCGGCAAAAAGGGTGAATTTTCAGTGGGGGTTTAGTGCTGGAGGAAAGTAATATGCAGTGAGGCAATGACGGTGAAATTCGTGGGATGAATTCTATTAGCTTACTCATCAAGCTTTTCTTTTGAATTTTTTGGTTGCCTTTTTTTATGTGGCTTTTGATAAACCAATAGGAAATTGGTAATAAAGTTGTACGAAAATGAAAAATAATTGGTGAACCGACTTTGGATTTTCTCTAGTGTCATCTGAGTCCCAGTTGTGTCGGATTTCGTAACTTTGACAAAAAAATTGTAATAGATAGTGATATATTCTCAATTGATAACAAATGATTTGATGAGATGTTGACTGTGTTTAAAATAATTCAATAATAAAATGTTATGTGATATTATGTTTATCATTATGTATGTTGCTGTATAATGATTCTTTTTTTAAAACTCTCTTTTTATAGGATAAGTTTCAACGACAAATTCAAACGTTAGATTATTCTGCACGTAAATTCAAAATTTTCCCTACTTTTTAATTACATATTCTCCTAAAAATATTATTCAAATCTCTCTCTCTCTCTCTTTTTAAATAACGGGCATCAAATCGAGGCTAATTATTTCGACACATTATATAAGTCAATCCTTATTTAATTAAGGGCTTGTTTGAACCCCATTTTTGTCAAGAAAAATGCATTCTTGAATAGTGTATTGATGGAAAATGTACGGTTCAAAAGTAAGGAAATATTTTGAATTTACGTGTAATATTATTTTATTGAAAAATGTATAGTTAAAATGTGGTCAAAACACTATTGCATTTTTTAAAAAAAAAAATGAGGATAAAACAGAGGCTAATTTTCAAATATTAATATTAACTATCGATAAGAACTCGTGCAAATAGGTTAGCCCTTGTTTTGTGATGATTAAAATTAGAATTTTTATTAGATTTTAACAAAATTTGATAAAATATGTGATTAAAAGTTGTACGTTTCGTGAAATGTATGATTGAATATACGTTTGGAGAAAAATAAATTTTTGAAGAGGATATAACACACACTTATTGGTTGAGTTAATTGTTTCAATAATTACTTAACTTATATTATAGACATGGGGTTACTCACTACACTTCAGAGTAATTCACAGTACTCACTGAACTTTGTCTGTTAGCACTACATCCATCGTCCTCAAAAATCCGTTATCTTATTGACGTGGCTAATGGAAATATGATGGGGCAAGTTGATAAGAACATTTTACACTTATTTAGGTCACAAAACATGAATAACTGTTGGTAACTATATCGAAATATGACTTAATTCTATATAAATTTTGTTTTGTAGGATAACATTGATGAACATGGTGAAATTTAGTAAAAATGAACGAAAAATGACTAAAATGGAAGAATATCAAAGTTCAAGGACCAAAGTACACATAGTCGAAAGATGCCCCCGGGAGAAGAAACGAAGATGTAAAGGAGTCAAAAACTAATAGAGTAAATAAATGAAGTGTTGGAAGAAAAGAAAGTGAGAAAAAAGATCAAAAAATGAGAAGACGGAGCTTGGGGACCAAAACGCAAAGAATAGAAGTTTTCTTGAACTATGCGGTCTCATGTAGTACTTCAAAGAATTTCAGGGAGAATTTTATCGTTCTATGCGTTCGCATTGAATTGTACTATGTAGTCGCATAGTACAATTTCAAAGGAAAAAATCTGGTTTCCTTATTTCAATAAAACTCGTATGGAAACGAATCTTAAATCGTGTTTTAAAACCCTAGAGTCATCCAGAACGTATTAGAAGACATCTTAAGAGACTTTTGGAATAGAGAAGAAGCGAAGAACACAAAGATCAAATCCAAGAGCACGAGAATAAATTCAAGAATTATATTGGGCGATGTCGATTCTTCAATATTCTTTTTGTTTTCTCTTTCATAAAATGATATGCTAGTTTTCTATGTATTAGGAGAATGATAAACCATGTGATATGAGTTTTAATTTTTAGTTTTATATATTTGACATTGAAACGCGTATTTTGGATTAGAGGTGTTAATCCGGGTGGTTCGGGCCGGGTTGACCCGTCAACATATGAGCCCGGTAACGGCCTGTGTGAAAAAAAAGCCCGCCCGCTACGGGTTCCAAGCCGGTTCCAGGTCGCCCACAATTTTGGACTACAACTCATGCCCGCCCGCTGACCCATCCGGGTCGAGCCCATGCGGGTCACGGGTCGCGACTTGTTCCGGTTTGACCCGTATAATTGTATAAATAAAATTATAAAAATATAGAATTTTTCATATTTATAGAAAAAAATATTTTTTTGTTAATGTAAACTAAGAATTGAACAAAATGATAAATTCATATTTATAACAAGAAATATTTACATAGAATTCAAATTTAATGTTACATGAATTATTTATAACTTTGCAAAGTTA
>CAIGRH010264051.1:0-10939 GCA_903798295.1 Fraxinus nigra
TACAAGTCAGACAATGAATGGTTAGAAAGGAGAAAATTTACTCCTAACCATTAGACATGTATAAATGTTGGAATAATGCCAAGTATTTGAAAGTATATGAACTTTCATGAATATTCCTTTTATTGGAATATGAAAATGATATGACAAATTAGTTAGTTGATTTCATGTCTTGTTAACTTTGATGATAGACTCAATTAATTTGATAAAATTAAATGAGATGATTTATGCAAAATTATATTTGCATAAGAGTATATGGTGAATTTGATAGCCCAGAAATAACTAATCAAGAGGGAGATGAATTGGTTTTTAAACTTTTTCAAAGAATTAATCTAAATTCAAGCAAGTAAAGACTAAATAGATTAATTTAAATAATAAACACAAATATAAAAGTGATAAATAAAAGGGAGAGGATGCAAACGCTATAATTGTAGAGATTCGATCCAAAGCAATGATCAACGTCTTCCGTTATCAAGCTCTCTAACACGAGCAAGGTATTTTCACTATGTTGATTGACTTTTGGTGCAATCAAACCCTATACAACACTTCCAGTGACTTACAAACAAGGAGCACCGATCCTTATACAATGTTAAACTTTATGGGATCTCAACACGATCCACCGTTGAGCTATAACGGGACCTCAATATGACACACACGATGACTTACGGTGAGGAGAACCGATCCTTATACAATGTTGATCTTTAAGGGACTTTAATACGACCCACACTTTATCAAAGTGATTTTACAATGGAATACCTCTCTTACTAAATAATACAAATGAGTTAAGTACTAAAAGAGGCTAACACTTCAATGAATAGTACAAAATGATAGCTCAAATGTTAGATGCAAAACTTTGATAAATATGATAATAAAAAATTAGTTCAATCAAAAATTAGATTCAAAATTAGTTCAATCAATCAAAGTCTCAATATGAAGAAGAAGAAAAGTTTATGCAATGTAAGTGCAAAAATCTTCTTTAAAAGTATATCTTTCTTTCAATGAATAATTTGTGATAAATTACTAAGAGAGAAATTAAAAACTTCGATGAATATGGTGATTTTTCAAGTTTGACTAAATCAATCAAAATTTTAAATATGAAGAAGTAGAAATGTTTATGCAAAATAAATGTAAAGATTTTTTTTCAAAAATATATCTATTTTAAAAATGATATAAGTAAATTAACCACAAAAGAGAGATGCAAATTTTTTATAAGAGAAATAATTCAAGAAATTTGATTCAACAATAAAAGTTTTTGCTATAAAAAAATAAATGAAATAAAAGTAAAAATGTAAGTTAAAAGAGGATTTTTCAAATATATTTCTCAAGAAAGCATTCTTCTAGTTGTTATGAATGCATAGTAATGTGATATTTATAGCAGTTAAAATGTCTAGAGTTTCTGCCCAACCGGACGTCCTTCACTGAACCGGACGACCAACTACCTGTTGCGATCAGAACGGTAAAAAAATTAACCGTTGGCGAACCAGATGTCCGCCTGGTCAACTAAATGTCCAGTGGACTTTGACTTTTTTTTTAAAGATATGATCTAAGTTCAAGTATCACTTTAAAAGATCAATCTTACTTTTGATCAAAAATATTTTATGGAAGTAATATGAAATTAACTCTTCGTGCACAAAATGATTTTTGAGCTATTGTCATTCATTACTAAATATCAAAGTGTTATACCTTTTACATATGATCTCGAAAGCCTAGTCTTCAATCTTTCTTTGAAGTTTCTTTCTTGTCGGCTCTTCAACTCTTGATCTTGATCTTTCTTGACGTTTGACTTTAATGTTTGACTTCGATCTTAACCTTCTTTATGAGTCCTGTTTATTAGTCTTGATTTTGATCTTTTAAGCTCTCATCTCGAATGATTTGACTTGAATGCTTAACTTTCACTTTGCTATTCATTTCGAGTCCGATTTATGATGTGTTGATTTGACAATACTCGATATATTTTAACATTGAACAAGTCCGATTTATGATATGTTGATTTTGGCAATACTTGTTTGATTTTAACATTGAATTATCATCATTCAAAATCAATTCTTGTTAGAAATAATATTAATCTTGTTTGTTATGATCAAAACGCTAAGGATGAAATCAACCATAGGTCAACAAAATTGATACACATGATTTGACATGACATAATACCATTTTGTGAAATATCAAAAGATTGATAAATTGCAATTCATGTGAATCAAGATACTTAGCACTCTTCATTGTACTACTACTACAATGCGTGAAACCAATTAAGTTGGTTTATACTTGGAAAATCATTGTTGATCTATGTGATGACCTTGATCAAATTGTGATAAAATTAAATGTAGTTGATTTGTAGTACATCGTGTTCAATTGAAATATATTGTGGATTGATGACCACTATTTTTTAAAGTACTTAAACTTTCACGAAGCATTTGATATAGACATTATCTATTTCATAATGAATTGAACTATAAAAAAGTTGATGAACTCTAAGTTCAAGTATAACTCAAAATATGGGGGCTAACATTAATGTTTGTGAACTTATATGAGAAAGTTCAAAACTTGTGGATACATCTTTACTATATTGCATATGTATTCCTAATTAAGGAATTGTGGGGGTAACTTAATTTAAAAGTTAAATTTCCCTCTACCTTATAGTCATAGGAGAATGTGTATGAAGTGAAAAATGTAGAGAGCCCTTATATAATTATAAGGATGATATAAAATAAGTCTAAAGTGAATGTGATGGGTTGAAAGCTAATTATGGCATTTGTTTAGATATGCAAAAAACAACTAAAATATTTGAAATGTATTATGATGTTCAATAAAATATTAAATACCCATGATTCTAAAATCAACTAGTAAATATGATTGACTTGTGTAGTGTTTAATAGAAATCCTCCAACTGTGATTGAAAATTGATAAAGCTTTTACATAAAGCTGGTAAGAAGCATATGGCTTTGTAAGAAGATTTCTTAGTGGGTGACAATTTATATCTATCAAATGAATCGATAGTTGGCTAGCTATATTTGATGAGATACTAAGTCATCTGTAATGGAAAGTCTAGACATATGAGTTTAAGACATGACTACATAAGGAAATTAATCAATAGGGGAATAATTTTTCTAAATTATGTTAAGTCAATAAAGAACATAGCGGATTCTTTGACTAAACATCTAAATAAATGTTTAGTAATATCTATTGCGAGTATGATAGGGTTGAAACTCTTAAACCAAAAGACCCACCAACGATGGCAACCATACATGTCATTATTTAAAAAAAGTAATTTATAGGTTCAAAGGGTAACAAGTCATTCGATATGTGGAAAGTTTCAGTATTATAAAATTCATAGTGACCTTATCCAAATTATATAATGATGGTTGTTACTGAAGTGAGGGTTGAGTTTTAAGCTCTTAATGAAGTTTAGTATGTGGTATAAGTATCTTTAAAAAGAAACAAAGATACTGAAAGAACTTCACCTAGATAAACTTCGAGATGGTGCCTCCCCACTAGAGATTTAGAGTTTCTCTCTTAAAAGTTTGTTGAAAAGAATGAGTGCAATTCCATATTAGAGCTAAGCGAGTCGAGGAACTTGAGAACACGTAATACTTGTATGTGTATTCTTACCTGTATTGTCATATGGAATAATTGGTTCAAAGCTTTCATTATGCCTTTAATTTCGACTTTACTTTGTTTGAATTATACTATGGTTAGATTTAAATAGAAAGATATCCAATCCTTATATATAAGTATTGTACAATTTGAATATGAGATTTTATTGAATTTTGAACAAGTAGAGGATTGTTGGAATTATTATGCAAAACCAATAAAAACGAAGTTGGAATGAAAATTGGAAAAGGAAGCCAAAACCTTTATCTATATGACCACATAGATCAAAATGTATGCGGCTGCAAGTGGACGTGCGGGGATTTCAGCCTCTACATATGTTCCTTCTATGCGACCTCATAAGATTCTTCTATGTGGTCGTATAGAAGAAATATATGACCGTTGGACTGTCATTCTTGTTTGAATTTTTTGGTNAGATTTTATTGAATTTTGAACAAGTAGAGGATTGTTGGAATTATTATGCAAAACCAATAAAAACGAAGTTGGAATGAAAATTGGAAAAGGAAGCCAAAACCTTTATCTATATGACCACATAGATCAAAATGTATGCGGCTGCAAGTGGACGTGCGGGGATTTCAGCCTCTACATATGTTCCTTCTATGCGACCTCATAAGATTCTTCTATGTGGTCGTATAGAAGAAATATATGACCGTTGGACTGTCATTCTTGTTTGAATTTTTTGGTGGTTATTTGTGAAAAGTTGCAAACTTTTCATGGTTTTTTGGTGCCATTTCGTGGGTATTGATGGTTATCTATAAATAGACAAACATGAGATCAATACAAATATATTAAAAACATTATTAAATCCAATATTGAGATAAAATCATCATTCCAATACAAAGAATCAATATTCTTTCATCCATATTTAAATACCTCTTTGTATTCTTAAAGTTTTGATAGAAAAACATAAGTGTTTAAGTGTTTTCTTACAATGCTTGATCAATAATACAAACTATTTGTCGAGAAACACTTTAAACACCAAATTCATCCGAGTGGGGGAATATATTGTTTGAGGACATCGATCTTCGTGCTTGAGCCTTTTGATTCTTCTATGAAGTTGTTGATCATTTATTTCCTGGTTTTTGTTCGTGGCTTTTGTCTCAAATCTTTTTGTAGAGAATCAATTGAAGATGTTGATGATTATTTGTTTCTGAATTTTCTCCAACCTCATTCAAGAGGAAGCGATTTCGTTGATGTTCTCGATAATTTGTTCATTGGTTTCTTCTCCAAACCTTTGTTTGGAAGAATGATGATTTCCCTACAATGATAATATGGAAGGAGGTAGTACTAAATATCTCAGAGGACGACCAATGAGCTTTATTTGAGACGTCTAGGGTGAATATTACAAGCACTAGAGAGGTTATGAAAAATAAACTTCAAGTATCAGCTTTAGTTTCTAATAAAGATGGTTTGAAAAAGAGTGATATAGGGAAATGGATCCAGGACCATGCAGTTCAAGTTGTTTCTTCTAAGTCTCTATTTAAGCAGAAGAAAGATGGTTGAAAAAGTGGGGATATTTTGAGGGATGTTTCAAACATAGTTAATAATCCTCTAGTTATTTTTTAACACAAAGAGAGGGAGAATGTAATGGATATTTTTTTAGCACATCTTCATACCAATGATCCTTCAAACACTGAGACTCCTAAAGGAGATATGGCTTCAGTTGGGATAGGTGTTAAAGAGGTGGCTAAAGACTCTTAAAGAGCAGACCCTATGGATAGTGATATTGTTTCAGTGAGAGATGTGGGTGGTGATATGGAGGTTGTGGATCTTGAATTCGATTCCATGCAATCTTGATTTGGAGTCTTGTTACATTTCTTATTATTTATGCTTAATATAATAAGTTGGAACGTGAGAGGGGCAGCCTCAAAGAGATGCATTCGTAAACTGAGAAATTTGATTTCAATGCATTACACTTTAATAGTTTTGGAACCAATGATTGCAGGGGATCGTGCTACAAGGATATGTAAGCAGATAGGGTTCTCGGATTTTTTTAGAGTGGAAGCAATAGGTTTCTCTAGTAGAATTTGTATATTTTGGAATTTAAGAGAAGTTGAAATTGAAATATCAGCTTACTCTTCCCAACTTATATATGCATTTGGGAGGCAATCAGGCAAGATTGAATGGTTGATAACTGCAGTTTATAGGAGTCCAAATGCTGAAGAAAGGAAGTTACTATGGGATTCTTTGAAACTTGCAAGCACTTTTCATCAACTACCTTGGTTAGTTATTGGTGATTTTAACCAAGTAATTTCAGCGAAAGAAAAATGCAGCATAAGAGATTTTAATGTTATCGAATGCCAAAAGATGGTAGAGGGTATTAATTTTTGTAATTTTTCTAGACTTGGAAGCTTCAGTGCAAAAATTTACTTGGTGCAACAAAATGGAGGGTCTGTAGTATACATGAGTTAGAATTGATCGGGCTATAGCAAATTCTAAATGGTATGATCTTTTTTCAATTTTTTCAATTACTAACTTGCCTAGAACACATTTAGATTATCATCCTATTTGTGTGAAGGGAAGCAACCAGGTGGATAATATGAATCAAGATTTGCCTTTTCGATTTGAGTGTGCATGTATGTACATGACGAGTTTTTGAAAGAGGTGAAATGGAATTGGCATTATGGGAATGATGATATGTCCCCAACTTTGAATTCTCTTGCAAATTCTTTGAAAATCTGGAGTGAAAAGAAGTTTGGAGATATTTATAGGAAAAATAAAAAAATTCTTGCAAGGTTGAATGGGATTTAGAAACGATTAGATAATGGACCCATCGATTTTTAACAAAACCTTGAAGTTATATTGGTAGAAGAACATAACTTGGTCTGTTTACAAGAGGAGACTTTATTGAGGCAGAAAGCACGAGTAAATTGGCTCAAATTGGGGGACAACGACACCAAATTTTTTCATAATGTTCTTCGGGGCAGGAGATACCGGAAAAATATTTTAATGTTGAAGAAAGACAAGGACACTCAGTATGACGATGCAGTGGATTTAAAAAATATGGTTGCAGGTTTTTTTTTTCGAAAATCTTTATAAAGATGATTATTTGATCGGCACTTATTCACTAACACTCGAAGAAAATTGGAGTTTGAATGATCAACAATGCATAATGTTAAGCAATGAGACTTCGGTAACTGAAGTTAAAATGGGACTTACCACAATGAATCCTAATAAAAGTCCTGGAGTTGATGGCTATCCTACTGCTTTTTTCCAAAAGGCTTGGGATGTGGTTAAAGAAGCTGATGTTGCTATTAAAATATACTCGGAGAAGGCTTATGATAGATTCAAATGGACATTCATGCAGTCATTTCTTGAGGAAGTTGGTCTTCCCGATTCATGGGTTATGAAAGTTGCGTGGTTCGACCCTAACAATACCTAGAAAGGGATGCATAGGTAATAATACAGAATTAAAATAACTTAAAAATTAATTAACAACAAGTCACTAATTTAATTATAATTCTAGATGGTTAAACATACAAATCAAGTTTTCCTATGTTTAAATATCCAGATATAGTAAGCAATAAAAAATACAAGAATGATCACGGAAAAACCCAAATGGGTAAAAACTTTGGCACTTTGCTAGTCAACAATTCACTATAAACGATTCTTTAACTTACAGTCTATCAGACTAGACGATGACACGTACTATCTGATCTCCTGACTGCAATTCCTACAGCTCTCCTAGATTCTACGCTCCTACACCGATTCCCAACTGTAATTTCCAAAGCTCTTCTAAATTCTGTTATCCTACAATAACTCCTAGTTTTGTGGAATCGTCTATCTCCCATGGATGCACGAAGAACACATCATTCTTCACCGACTGGAACTCTAGTCACCTTTTATTGATCTTCAATAACTCTAATAGATATGGAGGAAGCAGCAGTTTGATATTTGGATTGTGTATTAGATGTTTTTCTCAACAAAAGCCAATTACAAGACGAATGTTGAAGCCAAATAGATGAAGAAAATCTCACAGCATAAGTTTCTCTCAATGTTAAACTTTGTAAAATACGTTCTGTGGCTTTAGAGTATTTATAGGTAGGTTATGGAATAAATGAGTTGGGGAAAAAGCCTTAAAAAACGAATTAAGAATTTCTCAGACAACATTGTCGCTCGAGCGAAGGCGAGACGACAGTCCAACGATGAAGTTTTTGCTTTTGAAGCTCGAGCCAAATCTTGGCAATAGTCTAGCGAAAATTCGCGCCATTTTTCCATCTTTTTCCATTCTCGAACCCTAGACCTAAAAACCATACTTTTGAAAAAATTGCACATTACTCCTTGACTTTTTACAACATATCAATTTTAGTCCTTTTGTTCACAAAATAGCCAATTACATAACATCAAATACCTAGCAAGTTATACTTATAATTTTTATGGTGAAATCTACTTTCTTTGCAATTTTATGGAACATAGAGTGTTTTCCTTATTTCAATCCAACGAGGGGAATCCATCAAGGTGACTATCTCTCACCTTATTTATTTGTCTTATATTTGGAGAAGTTGTCTCATTTTATTAGTAATGAGGTAAAGAAAGGAAGCTAGAAGATGTTCATGATTACTAGGCATAGACACTCTTATGGAATAGAGGTAATGATGAATATTATGAAAGTATTTTGTAATGCCTCAGGAGATAAGGTAAACCTCAACAAATCAAAGCTTTTAGTATCTTCAGATACATCCCATGATCAAGCAATGAACTCAGCAACTTTTATCAAATTCCTCTAACTAAAGACTTTGGGAAATATTTGGGAGCGCCCATGATTTATGGTCGAGTCACCAAGAATACATATGGAGATATCATCATCAAAATTCAAGGACGCCTTTTAGTATAGGAGAACAAAAGTTTATCCAAGTCAGGTAGACTTACCCTGGTGTAGTCAGTACTTTCTACAATGCGAAGTTATTTGATGCAAACAACTTATTTGTCGGACCATGTTGTTAATAAGATAGACAAGCTAATTCACAAATTTGTTTGGGAGAGATGGATGGGGTTAGAAAGCTACACATAGTGAAATGGGAAAACATTAGCATGCCCAAGGAGGATGGATGTTCGAATGTGAAGGACACTAGGAAAGCTAATCTTACTTGCTTGGTGAAGTTAGGATGGCTTATTATGAATGACTTTGATAGTTTTTAGTTGAAGTTTTGAAAGCCAGGTATATGAAACGAACTGACTTTCATTCAATTAGTTTGAGATGTGTTTCATCTTACACTTGGATAAGCATCTTGAAGGGTAGGGATGTTCTTCGACAAAGTTTGGGAATGAATGTGTCCAATTAGAGAAATACAAAGTTTTGGTTGGATAATTGACTTCATTGTGGTGCCTTACTTATATGCCATAACTGATGTTGAAGCGGAACTATCTGTTGCATATTATTGTTTGGAGGATGGTAGTTGGGACTTTAATGCCCTCGCAGCACCATTGATGATTCTATTTTTTTGGTCAAGGACTCCTAATGGTCAACTTTCGGTAAAGTCTGCTTATGAATTGCAGATTTTAATAAGGATTGGGGTAAGATTTGGTCTTTAAAGTGTCCTAGTAAGTTGAAGATGTTCCTTTGGAAAATCATGCATGAAATTATTCCTACAAAATCATTCTTAGCTGCCCGACACTTATCAGTTATTGAAACTTGCCATAGATGCTCTAGAGGTAGATAGATATCTACATGCTTTGAGAGATTGCAAACAATTGGAGGATATTTGGTGCAAACCACTTCCTAGCAACATATGTAATTTTTTTATATTACCTTTGAATGCTTGGCTAATGGTAAATATCACAAGTAGTGCAGATTTTACCAGTGTTAGTATGGTTGGACATGGTCCGGTTCGGTTCAGTTCTAAAGAGAACCGAATCAGGATTTTCGAGTATTTAATAAATGGAGCTGTCGAGTTCAAATATAATTATGGAACCGTTCGGGTTTGCTTCCGTTCGGTTCGGCTCGATTCGGTTTCGTACCATAATAATTTTTTTTAACATTTACATCAACACTACCTAAGTACAATAAATGACTGTTCATTCGTAGTTTCGATGGGCAGTTGGAGAGGGGAAGTCCGACTCGACAGTCAGCGGCTTCGATTTGAGCATGTAGATGTAGGTTTCAATTTATCAAATGATTTTGTGTCAGTGGACATGTGCTTACCGAATGAAAGTATGAAATTGGAAAGGAAAGGATAAAAACTTAAAAAGGTCTAGATCTTGGGTTAACAATGAAATTAATAATTGGGCCAAAAAATTAAAACAAAAAATTGAATTTAGAAATTGAGTTGGGTTGTACTAGCTAGGCATGAACTTGGCTTGGGAGTTAGAGCGTTAATCACTAAATTAGTTAATTTGCTAGTTTGTTTAGAAAAAAATTAAAATAATTTAATTAATTCAATATAAAATTAAATAAATTATTTAAATTCGGTTCTTATTCAGTTCTTCGATTTTTGGTCTAGAAGCGAGAACCGAACCAAACTCATTGATTCTCGATTCAAATACTCGTTCAGTATTTAACTTATGAAGAACCGCTCGGTACGGTTCAGTTCAGCTCAGGTTCTATTCGGTTCGGAAATTTTGTCTAGCCCTAGGTGTTCCTTGGTCCATTATATTTATGTTTACCATCTGGCTATTATGGAATTGGCACAATTGTGATATTCATGAGGACAACTTTCAGTGGCCACTCAGTCCAACAAAAATTATATCGAGAAAGGCTGAGGAAGCACATGATGTGATAGGGGAGATTTCACACAAGACTCAGGTTTGAGACTCTTATTGGTTGGACTAGACCTCATGTACATTTCGTGAAGGTTAATGTTGACGGAAGTGCAAGAGGTCAATCGGGCCAAACAACTGCAGAAGGTGTCTTAAGGGATGGTGGCGGTTCGTGGGTTAATGACTTTACTTATAGATTTAGAATATCATGCATCTTCAAGCTAGAGCTTTTGGTGATTTATCATTCTCCTACGTTGTTTGAAGCAGGGTTACAAATTGATTGAGCTGAAGTTATATTCTCTAGTTGCGATTCAAAAGATCAATAATCATACCATTCGGCCAGATCCTCATTTACATTTGATTGATGCTATTAAAGACCTTCAACAGCGTAATTGGGTATGCTCCATAAGATATGTTCATGTTGGGAATCTACTTAATTATTCGCAGTGGACTTAAAACAATTTCGATTCCCAAACAAGGATCTGCTTTATGTTTATGTAGAAACTGTGATAAGAATTGTACATTTGATAAATTTTGCAAACTCATTTGCTAATTCACGAACTCCAATGATCACGATCTGCAATCCAAGCTGTCCAATTGTCCAGCCTCCAATGGTGATCCACACAAAGAACAAGAA
>CAIGRH010264056.1:0-11147 GCA_903798295.1 Fraxinus nigra
GATCTCTTGATGACCATTGATCGAATTTTTCATAATTTGTTTTGAAAAACTATAATCACTTGAATTTGTTAGTAAACAAGATTAACTTGTTTGTTATAAACAACCATATGTCAACAATTTCCCCATTTTTATAGTATGCTTTGAAAAATTATAATCACTTGAATTTAGTTTGTTAGTAAACAAGATTAACTTGTTTGTTATAATCAACCATAAATCAACAATTTTTTGCTTTTTTATTATGATAAATAAGACGATTTGCAAAGTAATCTTTAATAATTGATAAGGAATATAAATCTTAAATTTTGCATGTAATCTATATATTCCCTTTATCTTTTACAAACCAATAGTCATGCATTCAAAGCATATGTCTATCAAGGCAAGTATTTTGATCATATCCATCTATCACATTCTCATCAAGTATATCATCTCATATATTTTTCCCCTTTTGTCATAAACAAAAAGGATATAGCATTCAAGATAAGAAATAACCATATGAAGCAATAAAAGATTCCCCCTTAAGTTTACACATGATGCCTAATAAATTAAAATTCAAAATATAATATATCGCATACATAGGCACGTCAAAACATGAGTTTACGAAAGTTAAAGATATAGAGAAGTTAGACCAACATAAGTGACTCAAAATACATATGCAGAAAATCATATCTAAGACTCTGAAGGAGGCGGTGATGGGAAAATTTCATCGTATCCAGCATAAAAAGCTTTTTGTTGAGCTTGAAGCGCCATGTGTTTGCATTGAGAGCCTCTTGTTGAGCATTAGGCACATTTTGTTGAGCGAGCATTTGGTGAAGTAATCCCACTAGCCCATCAACGGTAGAGATATCTCGGGATGTTATGAGAAAGACTAGGAACACATGGTGCATCATCATTGGATCGTTTCCAACATCATCTTCATCTTCTTTGAGGGGTAAAGTTGAAGGACCCAACTCTGGATCAAATCCCTTAGTATGGGCCACTCATTGCCCATGCTCTCTTACAATTTTCATCCTTTTAAGAGTATAAATATTAATTACGTCAATGGGACGGAGGGAAATGAAAACCTCGTCATTCAAAGAGACTTCAAAATGTTTAAAAGTTTTGGTGCAAAGCATTACAAAGGGTAAGGCTTTGATGCGAGTGGCAAGATGGACGAGTTTCATATGACCAATCACGATGGATGAAAAATATAATTTATGCTCGACACGGAATGAGTCAAGAAGAAAGAGGTCAAAGTGAGTAACTTCATCGAGGTGACATTTCCTAGGAAGAATTACATGGATTATTATATTGTGCAAAATTTTATAGGGTAGAGTAAGTTTATTAGAACTAAGCTTTATAGGATGTTCAAAGTTTTTACCCGTTACTCTACAACAAGCAACAATGGGATTATAACCTTCCATGGTTGGATGAGCCATATTACAAAATATCTGATTTTAACATTCCACAAGTTCAAGTAGATCACAAAGAAGAGTTTTGGTGATAATAATAATTTTGCCTTTTAGGAAACATGAAATGCTACCCAAGCTAGGAGTATAAACCATATTTTTGTAAAATGTTTTCATAAGAGCCGGATATGCATGTTCTTCTAAATGTACAATAGACATACAACCCATGATTTCAAAATATTTCTCATGTGAAAAGAAGGAGCTTCGAAAGTAAAAGAGGAAAAATCAACATTTTTACCTATAAGAATAAGAGATTTGTCAAAACGATTAGCCGACAAAGGAGATTCTTCAACCAAAGAAGGAATTGGTAGCCTCTCAGCTCTTATTGACTTTTTACTTGACATCTTAACCATTGGCATTTTGAAAATCAGGAGATAAACCTAGAAGAGAAATCTAGGGCACGGTCGGCCGTCAAAGGAAGAGAAATGAAGATAGTCTGAAATCTTGTGAAGATTTTGAAGATTAATGGTGGATATAGTAAGTTTGAAAGTGGATCTATGGAGAAGAAGAATAAAAGTGAGAGAAATGAGTGAAAAATGAAGGATTGAAGCACGCTACAGTTCGGTCGATCGGATCGCCCACACCATCTGATCGATCGAATAGTTTTTGAAAAAGATTATATATTTTCAATCGGCCACTTTTGGTCAACCAGCAGTTATCCTGACCCTTTTTTGCATACCATACTAAATCAAATATACAATAAATGTTAAACAATACTGCATATATGAATTAATAATATAAGAACACATAGTTTGAATTTAACTTAGCCATGTACTTCGAGTTCATCAATAATACCCAAACTTTTTCGAATATGTGAGAATCAATCAAGCGCTAGAGGTTTAGTGAAAATGTCGGCCATTGATTTTTCATATTCACAAATTCTAATACAATGTCTCATTTTTGTACATGATCTTGTAGAAAGTGGTGTCTAATCTCAATATGCTTCGTTCGAGAGTGCAAAATGAGATTCTTTTATAAATTTATGACGCTAGTGTTATCATTTTTTATGGTATATGATCAAATGATAAGTATTAATCACTAAGGGTTTATTTCATGCATAATGTTTGTGCACAATAACTAGCGGCCCCAATATATTCAGCTTCGGTGGTAGACAATACAATGAAATTTTAGCTCTTACTAAACCATGACTCAAGTACAAACCCTAGAAAATTACATGTTTCGCTAGTGTTCTTGTGATCAATTGTGCAAACGGCCCAATAGGCATCCAAATAGCTAAGTAAGTCAATGTAAATGTCCTTTGGATACCCAAGGTATAAGGTTGTAGTGCCACTAAGATATCTAAAAAAAAATTTTACCGCACTAAGGTGTGATTCTTTAGGGTTTGATTGAAATATAGCACATAAACACACATTAAACATAATATCGAGTCTACTTGCGGTTAAGTAAAGAATGGATCTTATCATACCTCAATATTTAGTTACATCAACGAAGGTACTTTGATAATTTTTGTCCAATTTTATGGATGAGCTCATTAAAGTGTTCATTAGATTCAAGTCTTCCATTTCAAACCTCTTGAGCATGTTCGATACATACTTTTTTTTATTAATGAATATCCCATCATTAGTTTGTCTAATTTGGAGTCCAAGAAATAATTTGAGTTCTCCTATCATGTTCATTTCGAACTTCTTGCTCATATATTTAGAAAATTCTTTACAAAAAGAAATATTAGTTGTAACAAAAATAATATTGTCAGCATAAATTTGAACGATAATCATATCATACTTGGTTTTGATAAAGATGGTAGTATCCACTTTCCCTATTGAAAAATTATTTGAAAGTAGAAATTTGCTTGATCTTTAATACCAAGCTCTAGGAGCTTGCTTTAAGCCGTAAAGAGTCTTTCTAAATTTGAAAAATGATCTAGATACTTGTAATCTTTAAAATATGGGGTTGATCTACAAAGACTTCTTTTCTTAATGAAATAATTTAGAAATACACTTTTAACATTCATTTAATGAAGAGTGAATCTTTTATGGTAAGCAAATGCAAGAAACATGAAAATAGATTCTAATCTAGCAATAGGTGCAAAAGTCTCCTCAAAATCGATGTCTGCTTCTTGATTGTAGCCTTATGCCACTAATTTAGTCTTGTTATACACAATTATTCCTTTTTTTCGATAGCTCGAGAGTAATTAATCAACAGAGGGTGAATTGGTTTTTAAAAATATTTTTGAAAAATTGATTCAAATTTAAGAAAGCTGAAAATGAATAAGTCAATCAAACAAAAACACACAAGTACTAAAACGATCGGTAAAAAGGTAAGAGCACGTTAAACGACGTAATTGTAGAGATTCCATCTTAAACAAAGATCTACATCTTCAGTTAACAAACTCTCTATCACAAGCAAGGTCTTTTCACTAAATTTGATTGATTTATGGTGCAATTTAAACCCTTACAATGTTTTTGGTGATTTACAAATATGGAGTACAAATCCTTATACAATATTGAACTTTCCAAGACTTCAATATGACCCACAAATTTAAAGAGAAATGATTTTACAATTTGAGACTTCTCTTTTAATAAATGATAAAATCAAATTAAGTACAAAGAGATAAGTATGCTAATACTTTGGTTTAATGAATGAAGGTTAAGTGTTATGTGAGAAAAACTTTGATGAGAAAGATGTTTTCCAAAAGTTGATTTAGTCAAAAAAATTTCAAAGTAAATGATTAAATAAAGATAAATAAGATGTAAGATCAATAGTTTAGCTCAAGAATATCTTGCTTAAATGCTCTCAAAAGTGTTGTAATGAATGCAACATGAAACGGTATTTATAGAGGTCAAAACGCCAAAAATTATGACTAATTAGACAACCAATCCAAACGTCCGCATTCTGAACCGGACAATCAAGCTGGCTAGTATGCGTTAAAATTCAAAATGGTTAAAAAGGTAACCGTTGAACGAACCGAACATCAGCTAGGCCCAACCGAACGTCCGTTAGGGCAGAATTTTTTTCGAATTTTTTCTTTCTTGATTGTTTTGAAAATGTAGGCTTTTGTAGTACTTTTTCACTTTATTTTCGAAGGTAAGTGATATTGTAATGAATTTGAATATCAAGATGAAATATTTTCCTTTTGAAAGATAATTTTATACAAGTATTTTTATGGAATAATTTTCTTGTACATAAAAACTTATTCATTGAGCTTTTAATGATTCATTGCTAAAAAAAATAAAGTGTTGTACATTTACATGTGAATGCAGAACATCTTAATTTAATATCTTCGATGTTTGACTATTGATGTTCTTTGACTCGAGTGATTTGTCATGAATGCTTAGCCTCCATCTCGATTTTTATTGATTGTTCGATCCGAGTCTTTTGATAGTGATCTTTTTTGTCCCCAATCGATCTACTTCGCAATAATAGTTTTGAAGACTCAAATTCAAATGTTAAAAATAAATTCAATTTGTTTGTTATAATCAAAACATGAAGTCAATCATAGGTCAATATTTTTGTTTCGTTTATTTCTAAAAACGCATTTTGTACTGATAAGGATTTAATCATATGGATTAGCAATTAAATCTCAAACATGATTTCTTTCTAATTGATTTAATTCTTCTTACATAGTTAGAATCCAAAATTCATCAAACTTGACTTCTTTGAAATTTTGTGGTTCAATTTGTAAAATGAAAGCAGAACTATTAAAATAATTTCTAGTAGAAACTCTAGTAGTAATACATTTAGATGGATCACCAATAATAAGTTCGTTTGAGTGACAAGGAACAAAACTCCATTATTTTAGTAGAGTATGATCATTTTGTACTTCAGGTGGTTCTATTTCACTTTGTTGAATGTTTGTTTCTTCCTTGTATACATCTTTTGAATCTTCCCTATTTTGATCTTAAATATTTATTTGTTCAAATGGAATTTTCAATATTACATCATTAGCAATATCTTTTTCACAATCAAGAGGATTATTTTCGTCAAAAGTAACATGCGAAGATTTTTCAACGACTAGAGTTCTTTTGTTAAAGATTTTATAAACTTTGCTAGTAAATGAGTATCCTAGAAGATTTCAATATCGAATTTTGAATCTAATTTTTTTAAATTTTCTTTTGTGTTCAAAATAAAATATTTGCAATCAAACACTTTGAATTAACCAACATTTGGAATTTTGTTTTTCCAAAGCTCATTGGGAGATTTAGTTTTCTTTCGACTAACTAAAACTTCATTAACAATGTACCACGTTGTGTTAACGGCTTCGACTTAAAAGTATTTTGGTAAGCTATTTTCATTAAATATGGTCCTAGCCATTTCTTGAAATATACGATTCTTTATTTCTACTACACCATTTTGTTCAGAAATTCTAGGAATCGAGAAATTATGCTCATATCCATTTTCATTATAAAAATTATCATAAGTGATATTATCAAATCCACCATGATCACCTCTTATAGTTGAAAAGAAGTGTCATTTTTTTTATTTTGTACCTTTTTACAAAAAATGTTTAAATGCATTTGAAGCTTCATTCTTTAGATTTAAAAATAGGATCCAAGTAAATCTAGAGAAGTTGTCGACAATGACGAATGCATAATGTTTATCACCCAAGCTAGTAGTTCTAGAAGGTCCAAAAACGTTCATGTAGAGAAGTTGCAAATATTTTGTAGTTGAAGAATATAGGTTAATCTTGAAAGAGTTTTCACTTGTTTTCTAAATTGGCACGCATCACAAATTTTGTCTTTTTTCGAACTTCAAATTATGCAACCTTTAACAAAGCAATTTTTTGAAATTTTTGATAGAAGGTCTATGCTAACATGACCTAATGTTCTATACCATAACCAAGTATCAATTTTCAAGCTAGATAAACATTTTTCATCACTTTCAAATTCAATGTTTATGATATAAACGACTTTACTTCGGCTTCCTATAAACATAACCTCTTTAGATATAACATCCTTAATAAGGAACTTAGAATAATCGAATTTAACAATGTAACATTTATCATATAGTTGATTAATGCTTAACAAATTATGTTTGAGACTATCAACTAATAAAACATTTTCAATAGAAGGAGATGAGTTATTACCAATGTTTCCAATGCTAATAAGTTTTCCTTTTGTATTATCTCCAAAAGTGACATGGTATCCATCCTTCTTTTTGAGATTCGACAATAGAGATAAATCTCTGGTTATGTGTTTCGAGCAACCACTATACAAGAATTATTTGCTCCTTATTTTCTCTGGTACCTACAAGAATAATTCAATTTTTTTTTTTATTTGGGTACCCATGTAAATTTGAGTCTTTAGTAGTTAGTTCTAGTAGACTCTTGAATCTACTTATTTTTGCTTTCAAAGTATAGCTTCTTTTTTGTTAAACAATTAAATGCAAGATGTCCACTTTTATTACAAAAGTTACATGTAATATTTGAAATAGAGGAATTTGAAGTTTTGACGAATAAATTTTTAAAAGATTTTTATTTCAAGAAGGGTTTATATTCAATCCCTCATTTATCAAAACCACATTTTTGTTCACCAAGCATTAAATCAAAGTTTTCTTACCTTAAGTGAACTTGTAAACAATTTGAGTTAAATCTACAATTTTCTCTTTCAAAGAGGAATTTTCTTTTATTAATGAGTTGTAGTCTTTTTTTTTCTCAAAATTCTTTTGAATATCTAAAATTTTCTTTACTTCATTTTTCAATAAAGAATGCTTCTTTTTTAGAATTGAGTGACTAAAGGCGGATTTTTTAAAGTCCTCCAAAAAATCATCATAAGAAGTAAATAAATCATCATATGAGTATTTTTCAATAGAATTTACCTCATCCTCGATTGCCATGAAACACATATTGGCAACTTCCTCTTAACTCTCATTCTCATCATGATCTTCATCATCGCTCCCATCACATGTCGCTTGGAGTGCCTTCTTGTTGATAAATCTTTTCTTATTTGGACATTCGGTTCTTTTGTGATCGAATTTGTCATGATCATAGCAAATATTCTTTTTACTTTTCTCTCGCCCTTTACCTTCTTTTTTTTTTTTTTGGGAAATCATCAATTGTTGCGAAAACGTCTCCATTAAGCTTTTCATCACTCATGTTTTCGCTTGTAGCGTCTCCATCAATTTCCGATTTTAATGCAATTTGGTGGTTAGAGGTTTATTTGTTTCTTATTTTCTTTTCCTTATTTTCTCATCTGTCTCGACATTATAGAGCTCATAGGTTATCAAAGTTCCATATAGCTCTTCTAAAGGATATGTGTTGACATTTTTGGTGTTTTCTAATGGCATCCTTAGTGAGTTCTAATACTTCGAAAGAGACCTAAACATTTTACTTACAAGTTCACCATTAATAAATTTTCAATCAAAACCTTTGAGGTCATTAAAAATATCGGTGAAACGAGTAATCATATCAACAATATGTTCATTTTGTTTCATAAAGAAATTTTCAATTTTTTAACCAAAATCAATCTTTTACTTTGTTAGTGCCCAAGTGAGTTGCTTCTAAGGCATGCCAAATATCAAAAACAAAATTGCATGTGCTAATGCGAACAAATTCATTTTTATCTAAAGCACAATAAAGTATTTTTGGCTCTAGAATTTAAAGAAAATCTTCTTTTATCTTTTCATCATACTCTTCTCTAGGTTTTGAAATAATTTGATCGGATTTTCCATCAACCTTAATAATTTTTATTGGCACATAGGGACCAGAATCAATGAATTTCCAAACATTATAATATATTGATTGAACATAAATCATCCTAACTTTCCAATAGTTCAAATATGTGTCATCAAAGAAAGGAAGATGATTTGTAAAATGCCCCTAAGATTTTGAAAATTATGGTTAACCATTACTCAAGATTGTGAAATCTTTAAATTAAAAAAAAAANTCATTTTTATCTAAAGCACAATAAAGTATTTTTGGCTCTAGAATTTAAAGAAAATCTTCTTTTATCTTTTCATCATACTCTTCTCTAGGTTTTGAAATAATTTGATCGGATTTTCCATCAACCTTAATAATTTTTATTGGCACATAGGGACCAGAATCAATGAATTTCCAAACATTATAATATATTGATTGAACATAAATCATCCTAACTTTCCAATAGTTCAAATATGTGTCATCAAAGAAAGGAAGATGATTTGTAAAATGCCCCTAAGATTTTGAAAATTATGGTTAACCATTACTCAAGATTGTGAAATCTTTAAATTAAAAAAAAAAAAGGAGCACCAAGCTCTGATACCAATTAATGAGCCAAGAATAACTAACCAAAAAGAAGATGAATTGATTTTCAAAGCTTTTTCGAAAAATTGATTCAAATTCAAGCAAGTTGGGAATAAATAAATCAATCGATCAAACAAAATATACAAATATGAAAACGATAAGTAAAAGGGAAGAGATAGTGCAAACGATATAATTGTGGAGTTTTCATCCCAACCAATGATCTATACTCTCCGTCATGAGCAAGACCTCACTATATTGATTGATTTATGATGCAATCCAAACCCTTACAACAGTTTTGGTGACTTACAAACAAGTAGCATCAATCATTTTACAATTTTGAACTTTACAATAATACTGTGTTTATTATTAGACTGTATTCAAATAATGTACGGTATTAAAAACTAAAAAAATTATAACGATATTCATAATCTAACATGTTCAATATATAAATTAATTCGAAATTAGATAATAAATAAACTCTGAACTTTTTAAAATTATTCAGGGATAGAGCTATGATTCAACCGTAGGAAGTAGTAGTATTATATATATTTTTTAGATGAAATTCGATAATACATCAAAAATAAAAAAATAAATTATTCTTAAAACGGTAAACACACTTATTAGTTCAAATGCGTCTTAACCTTCAATATGGATATAGTTAATCGAATATCTTAACTTAAAACATTAAGAGTATTGAGTTTAATTGACATTGAAGGAGCATTAATATTTTCATATAGAAGTTGGAAAACAAGATAGTATCACTTAAAGTTGTTGACATTCAAAAAATAGCAGCTTCAACAAATTAATAGCAATCTTGCTATATGTACAGGAACAGCTTTTTTCACAGATTGTCAGCTGTCAAGATTTAATTGACTGTGGGACAAAAAATCCAAGGCAACCAGTCAAGGTAGTGTTGCCCCTATACATCTTTAAAAATCTATGTACATTTCTCATGTACAATGAGCTTAATTCAATTAATAATACTTGTCTAGTTCCACAGGTATGCCTAGGAAAAATATTTTTTTAATAAAAGAAAATTATTCAAATCAGCTTAATTTTACCTGATTAATTTTCATTATAATATGAAAAAGGATGAATATTGATAGGAATAGTATATAACTAGAGAATTTAATTTTCTTTATTTTAAAATTTTGATTGCAGGTAGGTGTGGAATTTGTTAACGTGGAAATTACGCCCCATACCTAATATTATATAAAACTTCAAGAATTATTTTGTAATTAATTTTTATCCTAGAATTACTATAGAATATATAGTAAAAAAAAAAAAAGGAAATCACTCCACTCATACTAGAAAATCAAAACACAGCTGAATTGGTTTCCCTAAACATGCCCCTTACCATAATAATATCATTCATACTAGATAATCAATTATAAACTGAATTTGTTCCACTAAACACGCCCTTTACTGTAATATTATAGTCAAAATCCCATAATTCGCATCGATTCCTATTCATTCTTATTATTCTCCATCTAGAATCCTCTCAAGAAAATGAAATTATCAGCACTAACCGATCCTTTCACAGGTTCACGGTACATATTAATCCATCAAACTATTTTCTACAAACAGTGTTTTGATCTTCAATATATGTGCGATTAAAGTTTTTTCACCAATATATAAACCCTAATAAGAGGTGTAATATCACCACATTCAACTGAATCGATGCATTTCCTTTCCAATAATCATTGTCTTTCAAGTTTCATCTACATATGGTAACACCCAAAAGCGTTTCTACATCCTTGTGCTACGTAGCATTAGGCACGTGACAGGAAAATGAAGGGGGTGGTTATTGAATAGTGTAGAACGAGAAGCTACGTGTTCTTTTGTCTATTTATATTGAACAATATTATGTGGCATATTCTAGTATTTTGAGCAGTGTAGTTAATTTCAACTTTTGAAATATTTTGCTATGTTACATTACTGCTATGGTGGCATTTAACAAATGGAAATTTCAGTATAATGATTTGTTTTTTCTTCATTCATACTCCATGATTTTAAAATAGTGTTTTCTATTCTTACTTCTAGAATTGTAAAGTTCTATTGAAAGTGTATACGAATGTCATATATGTAACAGCTAGAATTCAGTTTAAAAATTAGAAGACCATATCTCCAAAATTCAAACCATGTATTATATTATTGTGTTGTACGTTCAAACATTTCGAACACGGTTATACATCCACATTATTTAGTTTTGATGCTGATATGAAAATTGAGCAGTTGCCCAGAAAGCAAGCATTGGCTGGGAACTCTAAAATTGAGAACATATTGCTATGTCACAAAGTTTGTGCAAGTAGTCAATCAAGAATGAACCACAAGGTACATCTAGCATTTTTTATTTAGATGAATCATGTATCCACTGATAGAAAAATTGAAAATGAATTATGAATTTGTATACTCTAATCAAGTCATTTTTTCATATAAAAATTCATAGATCCATACTTCATATTGAAATCTGAAAAAATCAACAAAAAACATAAAACATACCTCGATCCATAGATTTCTGATTG
>CAIGRH010264069.1:0-13571 GCA_903798295.1 Fraxinus nigra
CCAGCTTGAACTTTGCAACCAAGTTAACTACGTCTGAGCATTATCTATTGCTTCTGCATTCATAATCCTTGCAGCACTTGTTATGGCACTAATCACAGCTAGAGGAGAACTGAAGAACAAAAGCATTAATAGTAAGCACGTGTTTACAATCACTCTCCGCAGTTTCACTAACAATTTCGAGGATCCTAAATGATATCAATATATGTCACTGGCCAATGGAGCTCTCTCTACTTTCCATTGGTTCCTCTGTAGTTGCAACTCAATCAACGAGAAAAACCTCCCAACCCACCTCCTTTTATCATTGCGAAAATCCAGAACCACCTTATTAGTGATGTAAACATCCTTAAACACAACGAATGCAACCCCAACACCCTTTGCTCGCCCATCTTTATAAGCTGCCATTTCCATTTCAAGATTAGCTCTTAACTCTTACAACTTCCTCAGTTTCTCCTCATCAGAGAAACCATGTTCATCAACCACTTTATACCACAAATCCTTCAACCTCCTACAGAGAAAACGCAGATTCTCCTACACCCCCTTTCTTTGGGCCCATCATCAACAAGCACACCCTCGTCCACCAGCCCCTGCAAATTAATGTTTGCCACCAACTTGGATATGTTCTCCCTCACCTTCACCAACTCTGGTGCTAAATCATCTAATGCACACAAATCCATGGGCACAATCACTCTATTAATCTTACCGGGATACTTATGCTGAAAGTACTCCACCAACGGAGTGCTATCAAACCCCCAAAGTCTTAGGAATCCCATGAACCATTATAGTAAAAATGGCACTTGAATTCGAGCTGGGCTTGCTTGGATTCCCATACCCATCATGAAATCTGCTTATTTTCAACCTACTTTCAATATCATCTATACCGTAATGTACCAAAAGAACAACAACGAAAACAAAGTGAACCCAGAGCAAAGGCGAACCTTTTTTAATATGATTTATGGTGGTCTTCAAGAATTGATAAAAAATTGGGGCTTTCCCGACGTAGATATTGAGGGGAAGCATAACTGCTACTGCGAGGATGGTAAGGAGGAGGAGGATGGCGGAGCTGCCACCCTCGATTAGGAGGTACTGTGCGGCATTAGCTCCATAGTGGTACGCAATCTCGCGACTGGTGGCATGCCACACGACAAGCAGCTTGGAGGCAATGACAGTTGGGCTTGGCACGCGGCGGTGGCCGCTGCAGAGCTTCACAAAAACAAGGATCAATAGATAAGTGAGAGCTTCGATGATCGAGATGTTGAACAGGTACTTGGGCGGAGCAGAGAGAGTTGAGGGAATAAGAAAGGAAATGAGGAAAAGTTAGGGTTGAAATGATTTGATTTGGAAGTGCTGGGGAGTTTTTGCAATGTTTTTCTTAAAAAAAGTTGCAACAGTATCAGAAAAAAAAATTGTGAAAAGTGTCTTTCGCAACGTTTTTTAAACGTTGCAAAACGTTGTCTTTAAAAAATTTCGTAACACTAAAAAACATTGCAAAAAGGTAATATTAACAACATTCACTTAAAAAATGTTGTCAAAGCTCAATTTTGTTAAGTAATGGCAACATTCAAGAATTAAAATATTGCATTAGACCCCTTTAGAAACATTTAACCACCGAATGTTGCTTTTAATGTGTTGCAAAAGCTATTTTTTAGTGTAGTGGCATTTCGAACTCCAATCACAAATTCATATTTACATTCAACACAATATTTGACTTTTGCTTTTCGTAATGGTTTAGTTCTATCTATTCTTACTTTGCATCTCTCCGGTGTCATTTTCTTGTCTTCATCTTTCCTCAACTGGACTCCAAGGCCATTTTGTTACATCATTCTCACCCTCAAGTCATCAAAGCACAGAGCCTCCTCCAACACTTCTACTGCTAGTGATAATAGAGTTTTTATTATGTCATTGACCAATTCAGATTATGTCAAGGGGTTTATAAACATATACAAATAGAAATGAATGGTAAAAAAGTGGGTACTCCTTATAGGCCCATTGTGAGCACATTTATCTACTACTACTTTCATTGATATTGTGACGCTGCTCCCCTTGAAATTAACAAATTCAATATAATATGAAACAATCCATATTCAAGAGCATATTTCAAATTCTTATATTTTTTTATATAAATAATTCAATAAGGCTACGGACTGTTGATCACTTGAGATAGTTTTCCCACTATTTTTGAAATTCAAGGACAATATGTTAAATCTGTCCAATTTTGTCTCAAGATAAACATTGGAATTAAAGAAGACCTAATCAATCAACTTTCATCAAGCCATGCAAAAGAATAATTCTAAAGAGTGGATTGATGTCATATATAAAAAGGTAAAGTTCATAAGTAACAATTACATTTAGGAACTCATCATACTGCCTGAAGGTACGAAACCCATTTGTTGTAATTTGATATTTAAAAAGTTTGAGATCTTATCCCATTACCAGAAGATGTGAAACTCATTGGTTGCAAATGGATTCTTAAAACCAAGAGGGATTCGAAAGGTAATATGGAGAGTTATGAAGCTTTATCTTGTTGCAAATGACTTTACTCAAAAGGAAGACATTGACATTAAAGATATTTTTTCTTCGGTTTCTTTGAAAGACTCTTTAAAGACGATTATGACATTTGTGACACATTTTGATCTTAAGTTACATAAGATGATTTACAAATTAAAGAAATCCATTTATGGACTTAAGCAGGCTTCCCGTCAATGGTATCACAAATTTCATCAAATAATCATCTAATTTGGTTTTGAGATGAATTCAGTTGATGATTGTGTATATCACAAGTTCAGTGAGAGTAAGTATATTTTTGGTATTGTATGTCGATGACATATTGTTTGTTTTGCAATGATATGAACTTATTGCGCGAAACCAAAAGATTTTTGTCTTGGAATTCTGAAATGGAAAATCTTGGTGATACCTCTTTTGTATTAATGATATAGATATACAAAAATCATTCTTGGTGTATTTCTTTGGATTATCACAAAAGAGTTGTATCGATAAGGTTCTTAAAAGATTTTAAATGCAGATTTGTAATTCAGGTGATATCTCTATTGCTAAAGGAGACAAGTTTAATCTAAATTAATGTCTCAGGGATGAATTTAAAGAAAAGAAAATACATGAAATTCCTTATGCTTCAGCAATTGAGAATTTAATGTATATTTAGGTTTATACACATCAAGATATATCATTTATTGTTGGAATGCTAGATAGATATTTAATTATCTTTGGGATGGAAATTTGAAAAGCAGCCATGAGGTTATTCAGTATCTATAGAGAACTAAGAATTACATGATCACATTCGAGAAAATCACACCAATAGGAGATCGTTGGATATTCTAATTATGATCATAAAATATGACTGCAAAATATTGTCACTGGACTGCATATTTTGGATGGAATTGAAAGATCACTTCAGTTATTCTGTGACAATAGCAGTCTTGTATTCCAACGGGAACATGACGATGTCAAAGTCTAAAGATATTAAGTTCCTAGTTGTCAAGGAAAGAAATAAGAGTGGTTAGATTTCTATAAAGCATATTAGGACAAACCTCATAATCATTGATCCATTTACTGAATGGCTACCACCTAAGGTCTTTCATGGGCATAATGCTCACATGGGTGTTGCATCTTTTGATGATATGCCAGTTCAGTGAGAGTTTGTATTTGGNTGCATATTTTGGATGAAGTTGTATTTTTATTTTAGTTATTCTGTGACATTATCAGTCTTGTATTTCAACAGGAGCCTGTTAATATCAAATTTTTTAGACATTAAGTTCCTAGTTGTCAAGGAAAGAAATAAGAGTGGTTAGATTTCTATAAAGCATATTAGGACAAACCTCATAATCATTGATCCATTTACTGAATGGCTACCACCTAAGGTCTTTCATGGGCATAATGCTCACATGGGTGTTGCATCTTTTGATGATATGCCAGTTCAGTGAGAGTTTGTATTTGGATGGTATTTTTTTAAGACACATATTTTTTGTCTATGGATATTCAGTTTATTTTAGAAATAAAGTATTCTGTTCCACTCTGATTAAAACTATGGTTGATCTCATTAAAGAATAAGGTTGGACCAGTTGGAAATAGACATATTTGGATCACATAACATGTAATTTTCATGTTACACTTTCATGATTGATCTATGTCATTTAGTTGTATGGGTGCCCGTGATCATTGATGGGTTTAGTCACACTAAATGTGACGAAAATCGCTTTAATCCTATATCAATATGACTAATGGACAAGATTGTTTGAAATACCCATAATAACGATAACAAAATTTTGAGCTCATAAGGTTGTACACATTTGAAAGATTACATGTATGGTCCAATGAGAGATTGTTTGACAATTCTAACATGTATGGGGCCACACGTGATATATTAAAATGTGTGGTGCTATTGTTTAAAGAATATCAGTCGATTGAAGTGATCCAATAAAGTTATATTTTGACTAATGGGTATTATATTTCATGAAAATATAGTGTAGAGACCGGAAGTTTGTTTTAGATTGATGATGGGCCAATTTGAAACTAATGAAAGATAATGACCATTCATTATCTTATTGTTATATGGGGTCATGGTCCCCAATTGTTGGTTGTTCTTGAAATTCTCCGCATCCCCATCAATAGAGATTGAAATTGAAGAGAAAACGCCAATCAATTGGAAGATCGTAACTCTTCAAGCAAACAATCAGATTATTATGAATAAATGTATGTTTGTATTTTATTATTTTCTTGAATTTCAACATGGAGTATGAATTTTAAAGTTTATATATGAAAATGGTTTGATATAATTATGTTTGATGGATTATTTGAATCTATAATCCCTTTTTGATTTTCTATCATTAGTGTATTTGAATATGGGGTTTAGTTTATTTTATTTTTGGATGTCTATTATGTTTATTTTTCATGTTGTTGGATAAGAACTTTTAGATCTGTTTATTCATGGGGTAATTGATATTTGGATTGATGTTTATAGTTTTGTCTATGTTGATAACTACGGATCATTGATTACAATTGTTTTTAAAAATATCTAATAATTGAAATTTTAATATTTCTTCAATCACATCTAAACCTTCATTAAATCTTTTACTCCCAAAAAGTGATATCTAGACAAACTTTGCAAAAATTTTCACTTTTCATATATTAATTTTTAGTTTTATATATGGCAAGTGTGTTTATATAGTATTTGACCGTCATTTCTCCTCTTCTCTGTTGTTTTCGTTCAGATTGTTTTCTGAAGTATCCAAGTCTTATAAATTCTTTAACTGTTTTCTTCTGGTTGATTGACTAAATTGACAATACGTATCATAATTTTTCTGGATATCCAATTCATTTGACACTTTAATAAAAGATGAAAACACTCCATATTGTGAATCGGTTAATCTTGTGATATATTTTGCCCTTGTTGCATTTGTCATCACATATGTTCTTAGTCTATGACTCTTGTCACACAGTAAAGTGGATCTTGAAGTTCTCATAAAGTTTGGTGTGCCTCGAGACCAAAAAAAATGTTGGTTAATGGATAATTATTGTCATTCTTCCCTTAAGGCTTCTATGATTGTATAGAACTCTGCTTGTGGTTTCATTCATTGCTCTTGTTATTTGAAGCAAAAGTTTTGCCTATTATTAAGAATGAAATCTTACACTTGTATACACTACTTATTGCAAAATTGTTGTCGTTGGAAATCGGTTTAGGTTGCACATAGTGTTATGAGGACGTTTGGCTAAGGTTATAATGAAGTCAACTTTTTACCTCCAAACTTATTTATACATTTTTTTTTCTTAAATAAAAAGTTACTTATTTTAAAAGTGAATATTACCTTTGTCAAAATAAGTATAATTTTATGATTACCCAAACACGCTCTACGTCTTTCCCACTAAATAATCTTTCGTTTTTTCGTGTTTGCTCTTTATTGATAGAAAACTCATTTTATTATGGCTCTTCCCATATTTCTGGATAGAATACTCTTTCATTATCGAGTGTCATACTGGTCTTGATGATTTTTGTAGTGGCTTTTGCAGAGGTATCCTATAACTGTTATTATTAGTATTGTCGTCGTTGATTGCTGCTTATTGAAAGGAGTCTAATGTAGTTTTATTACTTACTCAATTATCTACATGACTCAGGTGATCCCTCGAGCTATATGCTAACGATATGAACTAAGTTTTGGTGCTAAATTCACTTTTGCAAGTTCTAATGTTCAATTTGTTCTCAGTATCTTACCCCGTTAGTAAGGTACCAATTTGAATTCGCGATCATTTCAAGTTTTTGGTGAGTTCAGCCATTCAGGAGTCTTCTTGCAGTTTCAGTGTTGATATATCTTGTTTAGTACTTGAAATAAATAGTGTTTAATTGAGGCTCGATGAAGAAACTAATTCCATCCTCTGTTAATTAATCAGCTTGCAACAATGTTCAAGGAATACTGATATTGGCAACTGCAAAAATGCAAACATTATATTTCAATAAATGCTCCTTTCATAATAATAATAATAATAATAATAATAATAATAATAATAATAATAATAATAATAAATAAGTAAAAAGTAAAATAATTTTGCTAGATTTTGTAAATGAACAAGTGTGAGGACAAAAAATAGAGTGTGAAGAATTTGTTATCATGCTAGCAGTATCCTACACAATAGAAAAGAGCCTAAGAAATGACATTGTTTATTGGGACAAGTGTCAATAAATTATATCGTCAACCCCCATTCAATTTTTTTTCCATTTCAGATGTGGTTTTTTCATTTAGCCAATCGTTCTATTTGTCCCACCTGTAAAAGGAAGAAACCCTATATGTACTTTCATTTGTGTACAAAAGAAAAAAACTCTCCAACCCTACCGACGTTCATCTGCCCATCTAAATTTCAACGAGATCTTCTCACACAAATCATTCACCGTTTGGTCGAATCTGCAAAAGGTCTTGAATTGCGCACGAGAATCATAAGTTAAATAGGATTTTGGGAAGAAGTGAGTTTTGTGACAGAAAGTAAGGGTTCTTCAGTCGGCTTCTTTGTTGCAATTTTTGAGGTATTTAACTAAAAATTTGTTCCTACTTTAATTTTTTTTTTAAAAAAAAAAAATTGTTCCATTGTTTGGAGTTCTTATCCTCATAATTTCAAAATTGGTTGTTTCGTATGAAGGTGCTGACCCGAAAGGTGGTAGCCTGAACTACCGAAGGGTCCATCGGCTAGTGGAGCAAAGGAGATGATTGGTATGTGTTACTACTTTCATTTTAAAAAGCAATTGCCCAACTGTTTGGATTTCTTAACGTTTTCATTTGAGATTTCATTGTTTCATATGAAGGTGTCGACCCGAAAGGTACATGTTTGGACAGTTACGAAGTTCCCAATGCTTGTAGCGTAATGAAGGTGGACGATAAGTTCCATATGGAGAGAAGTTATACAATTTCAAATTCTAACATTTTACATTATGTATGCTCAGTTGAAGACAAATGTATTATTTCGATGTTATACTTCAAATGTTGGTAGATCTGTTATTTTCTTCCATTATTGAATTTTGTCAACTAATACGATGCAAACCACTTTTGTATAGGAGTACACACTGATGTATCATTAGCATCAACCATACATGTTCAAGGTGACAATGATGCTAACACAAATAAGTGACGATCAACACTTGTCGACCATGAATCCATTCACGAGGGGGGAAAGAAAAAGTGTTGAGCAACATTAAATGAATCAACATATCAGATACATTGTAAGAGATAATTAGGGAAAATAGTCACGTATTCTCAAGAATAGCATAGCTGTTGTTTTGAGTAGTTCATAATGAGATAGTACTTTTGGCTGTGATTATTTCACATTAGAAACATATCGTGATAATATTTTTGTGGAGCTTTTTACTTTAGATTTGTTTTCAAGTACCTAGAAGTGATGCGCACAAATGTTTCATTTTGGTGTAACTGTCACTTAAGTGTTGTGTGCTTCTAGAGAAGATTCAATAGTAACATAGATGAATTTGTTAATTTTGCAACTAATTTATGCTTAGGTGATCGAATATATTTATGGTCTCTAGTTTCTGTCAGAGATTCACGAGGTAACGTATGTACATAATGGTGTATATCCGAATATCTATTACGCCCGAATTTTCAGTCTACTTTACTCATTTGCAATGAACTGTCGAGAATTACTCATACAATTTGTCGCAACCAACAGTTAATGAAATATGTTGTCTAATAAACTACTATGTCTGTAATAATATTTTTACATGACTAATGCCTATAACTAATTTTGTCTAATTAATTGTTTGATCATCAAATGTGAACATGGAATAACGGGTTATCCAAGTTCTCATCTACTGGTGCATTCCCAATATAAGAAATTAATACATTCGGTGCACTATCGTTTGAGACATTTTGCATTTGATGAGTCTCATCATGTTGTACATTTCGGTGAATATATGCAACGACAAACGAAGGATCTTGAAAATTTGTATCCCTCCATATCAACAATTGGAAGCTAGATTTTCAAATAGTAACGCATATAGCAGTTCCTTATGAACTAATATATACCAATTTAAGTTTTCATTTCCGCGTATTTCAGCCGAATGTATATTCATGTTCGAGACTTAGAACTAAACTCCATTTTAGAGCGAGGATCATGAATTCCAAGTTTGTCCTTCAACCGTAACACAAGTCTGGCTAGGGTGATACTTGTCGAAACTACAATGGAAGTGGTTTTGTCCCCTCTACACTTCCATTCGTCATCCACATGAACAAATTTTTTCCCATGCGACAAAATGAATATCAAATGATTACTCATATTTGAAATGTTGGGATTGTAATAGTAATAATTGTGCACAATAAATATGTCAACATTTAATAATATGAAAGTAGAACTTTCGATTATTTAAATCGATGCAGTAGTAGAATGTGAAATCAAGGGTTTCAACAACTTTCAAGTGTCGAATTCGACATTTAAATTGTCTACCCCGACAGTTTTTAAAAGTCGAGTTCAACAGTTCACATGTCTANCTTCCATTCGTCATCCACATGAACAAATTTTTTCCCATGCGACAAAATGAATATCAAATGATTACTCATATTTGAAATGTTGGGATTGTAATAGTAATAATTGTGCACAATAAATATGTCAACATTTAATAATATGAAAGTAGAACTTTCGATTATTTAAATCGATGCAGTAGTAGAATGTGAAATCAAGGGTTTCAACAACTTTCAAGTGTCGAATTCGACATTTAAATTGTCTACCCCGACAGTTTTTAAAAGTCGAGTTCAACAGTTCACATGTCTAACTTGACGGTTTCAAACGAACTATTCGACAGTTGAACTGTAAGAACTGTCGGGAAGCTTGAAATCATGTGTTTGGTACTTTGAAAAAATTATTCAAAACATTAATGGTGATAATCAATTCTCAACTACAACATGACAACATCTTCCCAAAAATGAATAACTCAATACTTCATTAAATATGAAATCATTCACATTTTGTAAAGGATATTGGTATCTTTACCCTTCAAAAGTATTTCAAAAACCAGACAAATCAACGAATAATAGTTTCAAAAATTTAACCCAATACATTTGATCATGTTTTATTTAACATTTCAAAAATAGTAAGCTATAAGATAAAAATATAAACAATTTGTAATGACTAACCTTTCAAAATGGATGATGAATCCAATAGTAATGTATTCTTGATCAAGGAATGAAGAAGATGGAGAAGAAGTTAGAGTTTTTTAATGGTAAGAAGATGTGTGTTTATGTTAACTTTTCAAATTCTTTTATCTTTTTTTTTTTTATTTTTTTGTATTCAAATCAAGCATTAAATGCTCCTAAAAAGGTGTCACTAATAGTAATTTGGACCTTTCACATAAAAGTAAAATTTTTTAGCACCAAAAGTGAAATGACAAATTTTTGAAGATTTTCAAATTTATGGACATTTATGAAAATTCCCCATGCCTAAATTAGTTTGAGTTGTCTTTTGCGCTTTTTGACTTCCTACATTGATGCACTATGTTAGAATTTATTTTTTTCTGGGTTAGTTGGAGTTGTCATATGTTGTATTTAGATGTCAAAAAACATGTTAGGGAATTGTATTGATAGGAAGTGCTTGATGATGACCTGTGAAGTAGCATTTTTTAGATTTACTATGTTTACACATTTGAGTTTACTGTTTGTCGTAATTGTGAACTCATCTAGAACTTGTGATGGTACTCTGCCTGGTTTCTTTTTGCCAATCAATTGAAAAGATAGGGACCAAGTTCTCACAATCAATAGGTATGAATCTTGTCAAATACTCGAAATGGTTTGTTTACAGCAATTAGAGCGAAAATTGAAGCTTCACCAAGCATCATTGACATAAACACACCTTAATTAATTTAATCTAACAGACCCAACATTACTTTACTACACACAACAGCATACAAGAAGAAATTTCAAGACCACATTTGCAAGATCTTGGTTGAAATAATTCCACAAAGAAAGTCAACGCACTAGCAAGTTTTCCAAGTCATCCTAGTTGTTTTTCCAAGTCCTAATCATACGACAAGTATAACTTCAATTATGCTAAATCTTTGGAGTGACAGTTTATTTCATCGCATAAAAAATATTTTAAAAAATCCAACTAATAAGTCACGCAAGGTAAGCATAAATTTTGAGGTGTTACCAATATCATTTCATAATCATACATAAATTGGAAATATTTAATTGAACATTTAAACTTGAATAAATTTATAATCTCATAATATCCCATTAATCCAAAAACATTAAATTACAAAAATTTAAGCGTTCATTGGAAATCTAAGAAATATTAATCTCTAAGCGAAAAAGAAAAAAATTACTGATGGTTCCTTCGAAAATATTTTACTTGGCAATCCATGCATCATTCAGCCACCATCGACATCGAACCGATCTAACTTGAAAAGTTAAATTTTTTGAAGGAATGAGTATTTTAAACCAAGTAGGATACGTACATCCAATACAATATAATAAATTTGTAAACATAAATTTATGACATTCCATACTACCATTTCATCAAGAGCAGTCGGAGATCAATCGAATACTCTTAACACATTTCTATGCAAACAATTGAGAAAATCCAAAGGAAATCTCACATTTCATTTTATCGAGACCCATAGGTTAATTAGCATTTCATGAAATAAATCGCGTCAAAAAATTATAATATTGTAAGGACAGATCAACTTGCACATAGTATCATACCTTGTAAAATCAAATGGGTTTTTGAAACAAATATGCTTTGCACGTTCAAAACTTTTCTCAACTTGGTTGCTGACTTTAAATGTGGAAGGAACAAATGAGCTAATATGAGTAAAATCAAATTAATTCATTAGTGAACTCTGTGTCTCTATTTATAGTAATCGAATGAAGAGTCCTAATGCATGTAAACCATTATTGGGATTGAAGTGTATCCCCAAAAGTTAATAACCGAAACAGTATCCAACCATAAGTTAAATACGTTTGAAATTGTGATGGGATTAGGATAAATATTATATTTTATTAGTTTGCTAAGTACATAAACACACGTGCACTTACACTTACAGTGAATGGAAAATATGATGTGATTAATCCCAATTAAATTATCATTATCCATGCATTCTCGAAAAGCTGGATTCCTAATTGCATCACTTATAAGGCTTAATTTATTTTAATAGGAACAAGCAATTTAAATAAATAAATAAATAATAAAACTCCCTTCTTTTTCCTAGAGAGTGGTCTTTATCTAATTAGTAAAAGTTAATCCTATTTAAAACCAACGGTCATATCTAGGAAGAAATTCAATTGTATAAATGCATGGTGATAAACCCAAATAGTTTAAGATAAACTTAATATATTTATATCATCAACTTTCAAAATATCCTAGTCGAATTGAATAACTTGGTGATAAACTTAATTGAATTTGGATAATTATAATTAATATCACTAATCATGTTTATAACTATTTTACTCTTCCTAATTACCTTAGGAGATACATTTTTACATAATAAAATAATACATATTAATCATGTTTCTTTGGATTGAAATAACTTGGGCTTTGTTCATATGAACTTACATTTTCTCGAGCCCAATTTACATTATTTAATGCGAGCTACAAAATGAGCACAATGTTGGTTTACTTATCTTCACTCTATCAAAACCCAAATATTTGACAAAAAAAAAAAAAACATTAAAATTTAAATCATAATTCACTTTAGTCCCTCATCTTTCAAAATAATAAAATATAATATATAGAATAAATAAATTCTTATTCTAAAATTTTCAGGCGTTAAAATCTCCCCTCAAAAGAATTTCATCCTCGAAATTACTTATCTAGTGAAGAGTCTTGGGAACATGGTCTTGATCTCCTTTTCTCCGGGCTTTTTAGCTAATTACCTCAATTTCAAAACATCACATTGTCGTGTAAATACTCCCCAACTAATCCATTCCATCAAAAACCTTTATCTCTAAAAGGTACGTGTGGGTTGTAAATTTTTTTCCACTCATTAACTATCCTAGTCGTTGATTGGTATAAGTATACTGCCTAATGGGATAGTAACTTATGGAATACTAATGACTTCTTTGCCAACAATGTGAGATTTAGAAATAAAAATAGGGACAAAGGGGTAAGTAATTTTTTAGTATCTAAAGGCATATGCAGGTAGTTCAGTTATTCATAGAATACGTGTCATCGTGTCTTGATTCTTCGTTGCTTCCTGTTGGGTTAAGACAAAGACTCTGGCTATTCCCTTTTTACTTTGCTCATTGTCTCTTCTTGGTAGGGGTTCATAATAATTAATATAACCTTGCTTTCCACATCGATAGCAAACATTATTTCCATGTAGACACTTACCTCTCTGCGATTTATTGCACTTAGGATATGGACTAAGAACATTATTTGGCTTACTTGAATCTAACCACCTTTCAAGGTTTGCCCTATTGTTTTGTTCATTTTATTTACCCTCGTAATGCCCATTCCACTCCATCTTTCCCAAAAACTCAGTACCTTCTTGAACTGTCTGATCAATTTACAGTCGATTTGAAATTGCTTGAGCCCGCTGCAGGACCTGACTGTACGTGGTGAATTCATGTGATGCCATGATTCCTCCAATTTCTGGCCGTAGACCGAGTTCGAACCTTTTAGCTTTCCTTGCCTTTGTGTCCACTAGGTGTGGTGCGTACCTAGAGAGTTGTTCGAACTTTCTCTCATAATTCTCAAGCTTCATCTTTCCCTATTTGAGTTGAAGAAATTCTGTCTCCTTTTAGTCCCTTAGAGCTCATGGAAAGTATTTTCCCATCACTTCGTCCTTGAAGTGTGTCCAAGTCAAAGCACGTTGTTGAACTTCTATTCTAGTGTGCGATGCTGACTCCCACTAGTGGCCTGCAGCATCAACCAACATGAATTCTACACATAATATGTTTTGAGCATCAGTGCAATAAAGATATTTGAAGATTCGCTCCATTCCTCTTATCCATTCTTTAGCTGCCAATGGATCTGCCTTGCCATCAAAGGTTGGGATTTGGTGTGCTGTCGTAGGCACCCAAAAATAGTCATTAAACATCTAAAACTAATATAGTAATAGAAGTAAAGGTCGATCCCAC
>CAIGRH010264119.1:0-10047 GCA_903798295.1 Fraxinus nigra
CTAGGTATGTTATAAAAAAAAAATAAAAATTAATGTTTTACCTCCGCGTGTGGAGGTTTTTTTTAATTTTTTTTTTCAAACGATCAATTTTTTGACTTTATATATATATATAAAATAATAATAATAATAACAATAATAATAAGTTAATAATAATGGTTTAGGCGGGATTGACGAGATTTTGGGCGGAAATCCTGTTACAACTATCCTTCTTAAATATAAAATAAGATTTCTTGTTTGGGGTCAACTATATTTTTCTTTTTCGTTCTACGAAAATGTGGAGGTTTATTGCATAACAAAAAGTGCTTTCTTTCCCTTTTCTCCCCCATTTCACATCTTCTGTCTTCGACTTCGGCCCAAACGCCCACACTCACTATACACAAGATTTCAATCTTCCTGTAGTTTCTCATTTTTCATTTTCACCGGTTTCGATTCAAGGTTTTTGATGGCGAATGAATCCTCTAGCATCGACAGCAGCAACGGAACGACGGCCTCACCGGCGGATTCGTACATTGGAAGTTTTATTAGCCTGACTTCGAAGTATGAGATCCGATACGAGGGCATTCTCTACCACCTCAACCCCCAAGACTCCACCCTCGGCCTAAAAAGCGGTACCTCTTTACGCCTTCGTTTTTGTTTCTCAATAATTTGTCCATCGTTTACATACATATTAACACATGTGATGTTAATGTACCCGTGTCGTCAATTCTTGAATTTTTATTTTTTTATTTTTTAAGTACGCCCATGTACACAGGTGGATTTTCAGTAAACTTTCCTTGTGAAAGCGGAATGTTCGAAGTATACTGTTTATGGGCATTTCAGCAGAGACTCTATTTTGTACATGTATTGGATGTGACATGGTTTTATTTTCTCAAAATTAATATAGTTACCAATATTGAAATTCGAGTTTACTGGTTACATAATTGGAGCATTATTTGATTTTTTTCCCCGTGTATTAATTTTAAGTTCTTTCAAATGGTTAAGTTTCAGTATTTCATTTGTAATTTGTTGCATTATAGAGTTCTTTGTCTGTATTGTTTTCTTCCCGAAAATACTAATTCTCTTTTTAAATGTTTGAGATTACATCGCACCAAATTTCTAAGTTTTGTCCGTCTCCATTTTTTGTATTCAATTGATTAAATTTCCAAAGCATTTTGTACCATTAACTAGAAAAAAATTATTGTAAAAATTATTCCGTTTAAAGAATCTCAATAATACATTCTAATTCAGATGACTTTCCTAGCCACTAAGTATGCCTGGGTCTGAAACCAGTGTGCAAAAAATAAAGGTGAGGAGGACTATTTAAAACTGTGAATTCAAAGGTATTCGGACGTTTTAATCTAAATCCCTAATTCAACCAGTCAAGTTCGTCTCCTATTAATGAAGTGTTTGACTGTTAATCTTCACAGGCAGTTTATGCAACACAGGAAAATATAATGATATCGTGGTCTTATTTACACATTTTTGAATAAAGTTCTAAAATTGATATACATGTTATTAGTTTGAGCCGAGGAACAAAAAAGTTAATGGACTTTTTTCACCCTCTGGTTTGTTACTTTTTTTTATTAAGCTTTCTTACTTCCGTTAATCGTATAATTGACTTCTGGTTGTGTTTGGTTGATCATTCTTGCAGTGAGGTCTTATGGAACTGAGGGAAGAAAGAAAGATGGCCCACAAGTTCCTCCGAGCGACAAAGTCTATGAATACATTTTGTTTCGTGGAAGCGATATTAAGGTAAATTTATAAACTAGAGTCAAGGGACTCTCTATTTTAACATTTTAAAATAGAGGATATTCTTAATGTATAATGATTGTGTTTAATAAGTCACAGATTTCAATACTCTATTTTTTAAACTATTCAAACTACATTTAAATTCATTGGCCATTGACATTTAAAAAATTATGTTACATATTTTATGAGGAGAAATCAATAAATGTTTTTTGAAAAATCAAAATGAAGAGTCAAAATAGAGAGCATTGTTGGAGTATATAAAAATTTTGACTCTAAATTTAAAGATGCTCTCTATAATGCATAAGATGTTCTTTATAAATAAAGAGTCTGTTGGAGATACTCTTACTATCTCTATTCTTTTGGTCACAGATCTTCTTATCGTATGGTCGTCTTTAGCTATTATCCTGTCTGCTCTTACTTACTCTTTTGTGTTCAATTCTAATTGGACTAAGATTTTACTGGCGTTTTTGAAGTTTCTTGCATCCATCTTGAACTCTATATCATGTTTTGTGTCTGTTTCTCCATCTCACTCTCCCTCTCCTTTGCTCTCTTTCTTTTCTTGGATTTAAATTTGTTGTTTGTGTTGACTAGAAGCAGGTATAGTTTTACGGTGCACTGCTACTATAAACTAGATTCATTTTGATGTTCTAAAATGATATCTTATTAAGGGTCATGCTAATTACTTATGTTTCGAGATTCATCTATTTATTTCCCCCCTTGATACGTTGAAAACTTTTATGCATGTTTTTGTCAGTAATGAACCCGAAGATAATAAACCATGCATATTAAGTGGGGCAGTAATTCATTATATGTGGGACTACTTTAAAGAATGTTTTTAGGAAAGTGTTCAGAGTCTTTCAAGAAGGGTTAGCTTATGGATGAGGCCTAAGAATTTTGAAAACAACTGTGATCTTGGATAAAGTATATAGAAGTTTAACCTGCAATATTTTGTGCCTGCAGCACATATAAATATAAGAATTTTCACTTTGGTGCTAAAATATTTTATGAGATTATGATCGGTAAAATATGGAGTGCGGTAGTTGGAAGAGCCAGTATTTGTTAGACGGTTTAACCTATTTGTACTAGTGAATTGAAAGGAAAACAACTCCCACGAGTTCAAATGATCGGATGACTTGATTAAAAAAAGCATATCTGAAGGCTAAAATTTCAGAATTCGACATTATATTGCTCGACATCCTTTATGATAAGATCCATGTTTTAATCAGTTAAATCAATGAACTAGTGGCTGACCTAATAACAGCATAGGAAAGGTGTGATTGAGTAGAGCCTATTAACTAGGATCTTGATATATTTATTTTTAATTATTGTTGACAAGTATTTACACTATAAATTCCTAAAACCCATAGCATGTTTTTGGTTCACATTTCTTGTAAACTATGCTAATTGGGTTATACTAATATGATGAGAGATTTAGTAGTTGGGTTGCACATTCTACAATGGCTTTTTAATATGTGTCCTGATAATACATGATTAAACTTGAATTTATTTCTTCTATAGAGGTTGCCTACATTATGTAACTTGTATGTTTGCATACTTAAAAGAAATACCGTTTCCATTGAATAAAGTTTATATAAATGGTCTATGATGCACTCTTTTTTACATGTTCCTTCAACATTGTTTACAAATTGGGAATATTTACATCAATGTAGAGCACTAAATTAGCTCGAAGTTAGATTGTTAGATACTTGTTAAAATAGCTCGTGAGATAATCAATTGAAATTTTCAATTTGTTCTTAAGCTTATAAATTTTTTGAGCTCGGCTTCATAAGCTCATAAATGTAAAAGACCATAACTAATCTAGCCGTGCAAATTTCACTTGGTTTCAGTGCGAGAAAAGCTTGTTCAAAGTGGACTATTTAAGGTCTTCATAATTTATTTTTAAAGGGGCAATGCTGTGTTTTGGACATTCCAAGTCATTTAAGACCGGGAATTGCTATTGGATGACATTTATAAATGTTTTGGACCAACTGAGAATATATGTAGCGACCCGTATTTGCAGGCAAGAGTCCTCAGTTTTGTGCCATTTTTTGATGACAAAAGAAGATCCTTACATGGAATTTATCTACATTGGTTAACAATTCTTTTAGATGGCTAGCTGCAACCCCCCATCTAATGCTAGGGTTGTTTTTTTCCCATGCTATATTTCTATGTATGACAGTTTCCATAGCCCAACCATTATCTGTAAATTAGGAGTACTTTTAATTTGCTTCATTCACATAATTTCTTGCATCTCTGAGTATTACATGTCCAATTTCAGGATTTACAAGTGAAGGCCTCTCGACCAGCTGAAGTACAGGAGCCATTACAAAGTGACCCAGCAATTATTCAGGTATTTAGCATTCTTTACAAGGAAAACTGATATGAATGCTTTGATAAATGAAAATATACCTGAACAACGTTACTCATTTCACTACTTTTAATTCAGTCAAAATATGCTGCCGGACCTTCAAACTTGTCGAAACCTGTATCAGATGCTAGTGGATCTATAGTAGAAGCCAGCTCTTACAATGAACCCTTGGCTTTGAACACAAGTTCTGACCTCAGCAGATCTCCTCCAAATCCTTCTGGAATTCAGATGGGGCTAGGGGGTCCTTCTCAGGCCACTCGAAGTTTTGGTATGACACCTTATGATTTGCGAACTCACTGGCAAGGATATAATGGATCAGCAGGAAGTACTCCTTATGCTCAGCAGCATTCTGTTTCATCCGCCAGAATACCATATCCAGTGCAGAATTTATTGGAGGCTTCTGGTTCCCTGGCACCTACAACCATAGCAGCGACAAATGTATATCATAACGTTTCTCTCAGTCCTTCATTTGCTGCATCCAATTCTATATATTCAAATTTCAAACCTACTCTTACTTCTCTGCAACATCCTACATCTCCTACCAATTCACTTTCCTCATTGCCCCTAGAGTCATCACTGCCCTCCCATCAAACTGCAGGTTTGAATTCAAATAGATTGACCATGCCTTCATTTTCCCTAGCTCCCCAGCATGTGAGCAATATGGAAGCTTCACTCAGTTATAACGTAGTTCCTGAACCTGTAACATTGCTTCCAATTCAAGGTTCGCTTCCTTCCACATCTTTTGTTCTAGATTCAACATCAGACCCCTTGTTGAAGCAAACACCAGCTCTGGTAACTCCAAATCAATTGTCACAGCCCAGACTATCCGAAATTTCTCAGATGCCAAAGATATACCCAGATCAGAAAGATGTGCGTATTATGGGTTCAATTTCTTTGAATTCCTTATCCTCTGTCACTACTCCAGCAGTTCAACCTCTGTTACCATTGCCACCATCTGCTCAACAGGTTCAGTGAAGTTCTCCTTTTCCTGTGTTATATGCATGTATGTGTGTTCAAATTCTGGGTCAAGTCCTTTACTTTAGTCTTCTGCTTATTAAGGTGTCAATTGGCATTTCCAATTATTTCTATTGTTCATTTTTACTTTCCTTTGCTTTTCTGTTTCCCATTTACTAGAGTTATTATCTATTGATGAAGAGAGAATATTGGAGGATTGGTTCGCTTATAGCTTTATATTAATTTTTTGAAACACATGGACTACAAGTTAAATGCTTTATCAAGTTAGGTTGCCTATTACTGAAATACTGATTGTACCATGCACGATCTGTTATTGGTAGGATAAAGCAAGATAAAGCCAATGGTGAAGTAGCAAAACCATGAAATGCATCAATATGTCCTTATCTCTCTCCACTAGAAGGCTTGAAATTTCCTTGTTATTTTCCTTTTTCATATGGCAGAGTAGTATTACATAATGCTACTATATCTTCATCTCTAGGATACTTTTAATGACCACATCTCTGATTTTTTAGTAAAATTTGACTGTTATTGTGTAAGTTGTGCTTTCCTTTGAATTGATTTTTAATCTCCCTGCTAGATATTTGAAAAGTAAATTATCTCTTAATTCATTTTTGAGATTGAAATTTTGTCAATTCACTTGCTTTTGGTCTTTATTTCCTGGGTTGCTTTTTTTGTCAGGTCAAAGTCAGTTGTTGTAGTAAGTTTTAACTATTTGTGTCATAAAAGTTTGTTTTGGATTGTTTTCAGTCGCAACACCTTTCCCAATTCACTGAAGAATTTGATTTTGAAGCCATGAATGAAAGGTTTAAAAAAGATGAGGTGTGGGGTTATCTTGGAAAAGTGAACAACAGAGACAACATAGAGGGGATCCAGCATAATTTGCTATATGAACAAAATCCAGGGGGCGAAGATCACTCTGGTTTGGTCTCCACTGGTGATTCCAAGGTACTGTGAATTCAAAGTTCTGTATTGTATTTTGCATGTTGTAACTGACACAGCATAACTTTTAGTTTTAAACTATGCATTCATTAGATCTCCGACTTTACTTCGACATTGAGTGTAATCATTAGATGCCTTGCATGCAGCCTGCATATAACAAAGATGATTTCTTCGATACAATATCTTGTAACCGTATTAATCATGGAGCTAGGAACAGATATAACCAATTTTCCGAGCGAACGAAACAGGACACTGAGGTTCGCCAGTATTGTTTTACTCTATTTTTTCATATAAAAGATGAGTATAATGCCGGTCCTGCATATTCTTACCATTTTCTCTTCTTTGGGGTCTACGCAGACCTTTGGCAATTTTCAACAGAGAACTCATTCAGGTTATAGTGGTGGCTATGCTGGTCGACGTGGTGACTATCACGGTTCATATAACTGGGGTAGGGAGTATTACCACAGTGGACAAGGCCGAGGGGGTTACACGAGGAGATGACATGGGATATTCACGATTCAGATGTACATCAGCTGCAGTATTAACTTCTTAGTTCGAAATCTTATTATCCGATCTTCTCAAGAATGAGCTTGTGAGATAGCGAAGTTATGGCATTTATAATATTTTTTAGCCCATGAACCTGTATATCAAGATACTGGTTTTTAACCACTATATTTCATGTTTTACGCCAGGGACAGAGAGTCGCACTTGTTTTCTTTTTTAGTTTTTTTCCTTTATGAGAGGTTCTACTTGCTACTCTCTACTAATCCTTTGGCATTGTGTACCATCATTAGACGATGAGACTTTGAGTTGTTAACTTGTTTGGATGGTAGTATGTCATTGTTGCAAGTATTAGGTCCGTGTCACTTCGTTCCCACTTCCCTCTATGTAGCTTTCAAAAAAGTATCCTCATTGAAACGACGTGTTTCATCAAAAGGATATATATTATTGCACGTTTGGCACGATTTTTGCTTTTGATTATGTTTCGTGTTTCTTGTGTTTTTGAAGGAGCTTTCTCTTTTGGAAGAGATCTCGTTTGAAATAGCTTTTGCTTTGAGCTTTTGTTTCTTGTAGAGGTTTTGAATGAAGTCACTTTAATTTTTTGTTTGAAAATTAAATTTTAAAAGATCTTTCTAAAATGAAAGTACTTATAAAAAAAAGTCACATTGAATCAGATTCTTCAAAAGCTCTTCTAACTTGAAGAAGCGTTCTATGAAAATAGCAAGCGGGTTCAAAAACAGTTTTTGAGTATTTTTTTTTTGACCTTTCAAAAATCATATTAAACGGGTTTTAAAAGCTCTTCTTTGTTTTTTGGTTAAATAAAATTAATCAAACATTCAAAAACAATCCTTCCTTAGTTCTTTCTAAAAATCAATTTTTTTAATAAGGGCCTGTTTGAGCTCATTTTGGGTGTAAAATACATTTTAAAATAGTAGATTGATGAAGAATGTATAGTTAAAAAATAAGGAATTTCTTTTTTATTTACGTGTGATATTATTTTATTAAGAATATGTGGTTAAAAAGAGGAGAGATGATAATCTATCTTGAAAATAATAAAGATCAAACAAGGATTAAGTTTTGATAAAAGTTAATGAAATTATAACGTGAATAGAAAACAAATCTGACGTATTTCATCCGGGGAACAATGTATAAGCAAAACAAATATTTCGAAAATCCCAAAATCATTTATTAAAACCTTTATGAATAGATTTCTCGTTTTTCTGTCATGTACGTGAATAAGACATTTGTGCATTCTTTATGTCCATTTGATGCACGAGTTTTAACTCAATTCAATTTTGTGCGTGCACTTTCATGTCTTCTTCTACTCGCTTTTGCCTTATCGTTGCAATGTCCGAACCTAGGGTTAAACCAAGAGTGACCACAGCCAGTATACCCGATCCAATATAGACTCCAGATTTGACCATGTAGCACTCACCATCTAACCATCCTTCCCCAGAGGACTGACTTCGGCTCATGCTGGTGGCTGCACTTAGTAGAATAGCACAAACTCCAAAGCTGATCCTGTTACATAATTTAATATTAATTATTAAAACATTGTATATTCAGATCTGACTAAGAAATTGTAGTAATTCCAGCTGTCCATGTTTGAAGGTTCTTCAACCTAGGAATTTGCCACAAAAATAAGTGACTAAAAGTGGAGTCCACCCTGCCCCATTAAGCTACTAGGAAAAAGGAAGATAGAAAACATTGGTCGATGTGTCATAGTTACACTAAGAATAGTACTATCAGTGGTGCTACTCCAGTCTAGATAGTGTTAAATGATGAATTCAGCGATTCATTTAATGTCATGTTAGTGTCATCGAACTGGTGTTTTAATACCAATGGAGTCAAATAGTATTACTCGTTACACTAATTAGTAATTAGGTTCAATATACCAAACTAGACAAACCGGCCGAATAACCCGTTTGATGCAGATTTTTTAGAAATAGTTTTTATAAAAAGTGATTTTTTTTAAAAAAAGGGTATTATTAAAAAATCAGGAAATATTAAGTCCCACGTAGAATTTTTTTTTTTTTTTTGAGAGAATTTGCGATAGAAAACTAGGGCTAAAATTCAGATTTTTAGTAGAACAAATAGTATTACTCGTTACACTAATTAGTAATTAGGTTCAATATACCAAACTAGACAAACCGGCCGAATAACCCGTTTGATGCAGATTTTTTAGAAATAGTTTTTATAAAAAGTGATTTTTTTTTAAAAAAAGGTATTATTAAAAAATCAGGAAAATATTAAGTCCCACGTAGAATTTTTTTTTTTTTTGAGAGAATTTGCGATAGAAAACTAGGGCTAAAATTCAGATTTTTAGTAGATTTTGATAGAAGTTGATGAAATATATGGTTGAAAAATTGATACACGATGTGGGTCCCGTAAAAATATGTAATTTAAAATAAGTTTGAGAAAAACAGAGTTTTAACAAATTGGCGCCGAACATGGACTTTGTTTGGGAAAAAATGAGTAACAAAGATTGAGTGAGTGGAGTGGGAAAAAAAAGTAGGTTTTGGATAGAGAAATAAACCTTTTTTTTTATCTTTAGCACGGCCAAAAAATACGGATTGTCATGTAATAAAATTTAAAATTTACTTACCATGAAAAAACCAAGAAAATGGTAGCAATTGCAGGCCTTTTTAATTTATTATCACAGCCACTCCTATGATCTCTCGCACTAAACTTTGTGCAGATGAACAAGTTTCCGATAATCTGACCGGCGAAAAGGCATATGAAAGCGGCTATTCCGAATCCGAAAGCCGGGCTTCCGCGCAAATAACAAAGCTCATCATCAAATCTCAGATCCTTTTTCTAAACAAAAATTGAATTAAGCATACTTAGTTTGTGTAAATTGGGAAGCTGTGCACATAAAAATTGATTCAGAAATTACCTTTGATTTGTTGAATTCAGCAGCAAGGCATAAAGAGAAGGAGACAAGGCCAAGGGTGATTATAAGAGAGAAAAGTAAGACAAAATTGTTGTACTGGTTTAATCTTTCCATGAATGAGTAATTTTCATGAAAGAAGAAGAAGAAGAAGAAGGGTTGCAGTTTACTCAAAGCCAAGGAAAGAATTGTTTGGTGCCATTCCATATAATCTTTTCATTTCTTGATTGTAATTTGACAATTTTCGGATTACTGTATATTATAGGGTGGTCAACTCCTCAACCGCTTCAACGGTGGCCGTGGCTTGGTACGGGGTGGGGTGGGGTGGGGTGGGGGAAGAGTCAAGAGTGGGAAGTGAGAGAATATTGAAATTAAAGGCTTTTCCATAGGTTTTACGTGGGCTCCCGTCTATCTTGGTAATGTTAGGAGTGTTAAATGGGTTGAGCACAGTTGTTCAACCTGTCTATCATTGAGCTCTACCCGACTCATCACACGAGTCAACACGCTCGCTTGTGAGGTGAGTCGAGCGCAAGCCAGCTCGCTTCGAGAAAGTTAGGCTCTGTTAGTCATTTGGAGAAGAGAAACAAAATTGATTCTGTATTTTTATTTATATTATTTTCCAATTTAAAATGTAAAAAAAAAAAAA
>CAIGRH010264121.1:0-25882 GCA_903798295.1 Fraxinus nigra
ATATAATAAATTCAAAATGTCTTCTGTGTCTCCAGACCCGCATCTTTTTTTTACCAAAAGTTATACTTATTTACATTTTACACAAACTCATTCCAATACATATAATAAATTCAAAATTTTCTTCCGTATCTCCGCACCCGCACTTTTTATTTATTTATTTATTTATTTTTGCCAAAAATTCTACTTATTTACATTTTACACAAACTCATTTCATACACAAACTCATTTCAGAAGAATAAACTTTTTCTTCTTTCATTCAAATGTACAAGCCAATGATTCGTGATTTTATTTTATTTTAGTTTCGTAAACTCTTCAACTGATCTCAATTTTCACTCTGAAAGGGGAAAAAAGATATGATAAAAGAAACAATGATCTATTTTGTTAACCCCCCAAAACGTAAAGCAAACGTGGACAACAAATAACGGACCCACTCACGCTTATTCAAGTAAATTTTGGCACGCTTTGACCGGAGGACCGGTGAGAAAGAGAGAATATGTGAACGCGGGAGATGCTTTATGGCACGAGACATAAATGTTCGGGTACCGACGGTAGAGATTAAAATGATTGCACTAATAAACAATCACCAATAAAACATAAATAACTTAGGATTTTGCTAACAAATATGGAATAAACAAGAAGTTATCTTGAGAGTATTTTTCTTGAATATATTTTTATATATCAGTATTCAAAATGATTATTCCATATCAAAAAAAATCATTTTCCCTTTACAAAGACCACCTATTTATAATGTTCTAACCAATGTGGCGTCCGTTGGATCAGAACCACGTGACCTCATCCACTAAACTAAAGCTTCACATCACTAAGTTTGTCGTACAATAAATACAGTGACAATGGGTCAGTCATCCTATACATTAGGCGACACGTCTGACACTATTATAAACGTTACATCAACCATTCCTAAAGATTTTCTACAGATCTTATAAGACAACTTTAGCTTCAGAATTGAGGGAGAACTGAGGGCTTCTGTCGGAGAGAGCTTCGTATTGGTGGTTCCCAATATGAAGAGCTTCAGCTTCTTCATTGATTTCTTGTAGCGCTTTGGTTTACAGCTTTGGCCATCAGGTAGTGTTTAGGCACATGGGCTTCAGCTTTGTTTGACCTCTTTGCTATTTACCACTTAGGTCTTTGTTGATTTTCTTTTTCTCGTCTCGTGGACTGCGACGCGACACTTTAATTGTAGCTTCGGTGGCAAGGGACACAACGTATTTTGTCTATGATGCTTAAAGCAAGGCAATATATATAAAAAGAGCTCAATTGATACTATAACGCTCTCACTTTTTCATACATAAATAAAAATATCTGTCGTTAAGCATCAATTTTCATTTTCTGGTTCAAAGATCTTCAAAAGAAACCAATATTTTTAAACTCGCGAATGGAAAATAAAGTAAACACAAGATTTTGTTTATCTTAAATCTTATACAAAAATACTGAAAAAAACAACTGATCCAATATTGTGTTTCTCACTTCTTTACCTATATGCATTAGGATATTTGGCAAGAACTATTTCTCTTTTGATTCTGGCAGTTTGTTGTGCAAATGAGTTGATTGAATTTGTAAAAACTTGTTTTGCAGGAAGAAAGTTGTTACCTTTGCACTATCAAAACCAAGGAGTGAGCGTAGAATCTTTGGATTTGAAGGTTCATTATCCAGAAATGAGTAAAAGTCTTTACACGGATATAGAGCTACAATACTGGATACTTGAAGGTTTCAGATATCCACGCCCTTTATTATGATCAGTCGGGAAATCCAAGTGGATATGTGATTTATCCTTTTCTGTTTAAGGGCATTTAAGCTCTATAGTTACCTATTATTATAAGCTCATACATTAGTGTATTTACATTAGTTGGTCAAATTGCAGCTTGTCTCAAATTTGTCTGATGAGATTTGTAGCTTTGCTATGTAACAATGGAAGTTTGTCCTTGCTTAGCCAATTTGTAACAGGGTATTGATTTGCGAAATGATATTACACTATCCAACCTTAAACTATGTGAAATGACTTAGTCCTTAGTTCACGTCCTATGCAATTTATTGCAGCTTTTTGAATATATTTTAAATGATGCAGCCAGTAGTTTTATCCATGGGGGCCAAGGAGGTGGAACTTCACCTAGCAAACGAAAATTTTTTGATCCCGAGTTTTGCAAAATCATTCTATTTGATCAGGTTAACTATGAACTTATTTTCCTATGATGAAGCTTTGTACTAATGCATGTAACATTTTTCACAAAAAAAAAAAAGTTGTTTCTTTCCAGTGAGGTGCAGGTAAAAGTACACCTCTTGCATGCTTGGTGGAGAACAAGACATGGAACCTTATTGAGGACATTGAAAAGCTGAGGGAAAATTCCAGAATGGCAGGTTGACACAAAAGTGAGAGGGGATGTTTCGTTAAAGCCTATCACAAGAGGTTAAAATCAGATGACAAGGAAATGCAAGTAATGTTTTTACATTGATTCATTCTTTTCATTCACGTCTTTTCTGATAAACTCACTCATTTCTCATCTTGCATTGGACACGCCCCAGGAAAAAAGGAAAAACAAACAAAAACGGACCAAAAGGAAAAAAAAAAAGGAATTACGATACAATAACGAAAAAGGAGATTTTTTACTACTACAGAGTTGTATATGGATATCTTGACATCATGAAATTTTTTACCTTTTCATTTAGAGACTTGTAATCATATTGAGGATTGCTTATTATAGAAGTTTTGGCCTCTTTAGCGGTCAAGAAAACTTGCATTCATATCCTTTCATTTTTCATTATCCCGTGAACAAGTATGTGGAAATTTCCTTGGTGCTTATTCATTCAGGAATATGTTATGTTATTCAGTCATTGAGTGCATATAATTTTCGATCAGGAAAAAATAAAATGCCCATCTTATTCCAAATGAAGTTACCTTAAAGAAAGGGGATGACGATGAATTTTGCTTGGTAGGAGTGGCTTTTGCATAAATTGGAGAACTGAGAAATTTCAGTCTTACTCCTGTAAATTATTTAGTTAGGATGCCTACTTTGATGTCACTGTATCTGAATTCGACTTGTTTCACAGTTTGCTTGTGCGTGACCACCTTTATGGCCTTGATGTTTTGATTCAGTATGAAGGAAAATTAGTACTTTGCCAATTTCTAATTTGTCCCAATGTTTCAGGTTGTTCCAGATGCTGGACATTCTGCTAACGAGTCAGGGATATCAGAAAAACTGGTTGCTGCAAGTCTGCAACCAATAAATTGAAAGACATCATCAAGGAAAAGTAAAGCTAAAATTTCCAGTCTTTATTTTTTTTTTATCTTACATCCAATATTGTGAACCTACTATAGTCTATTTCCCATTTATTGAGTTTGTAATCCATGGCAAGATGTCGACGATTTATTAGGGGGTCATCCTCTCAATTCTGTTTGTAAACGTGTTGAGGTTAAATGTTTGAGTACTTGAACTTGGTGTTCTTTTACAGTTGAAGTACTCTTTTTTCTGTATATTCACTAATAGGCTTGCACCAGGTTAGAGATGTAAAGCTTGTGCACAGGGCAGGCCACAGGCCTTTGCTACTCAGGCGCAAAAGCAGCCGGCTCACAGCACGAATCGTGCAGAAACCTTGACTCGTTCGAAATGAAGAAAAACGTTGATATATTTTACAATACATGAACAACACTTTGATACAACTTGTTACACATATCAACAGAAATTTCTGAAGAAACTGAACCATGAAAATGTGGAGGACAAACATACAACGGAACAAGAAGAAAAAACTTAATTAATACATAATTGAACAAGAAGATTGTAGACCTCTTTGATCTTATGATGGCAATCTCGTAAGTATCCTACCACAATTTCTTTGCACTTGAGGCCTATTGATGTTTGGCGCCTTTGCAATATTCATAGGCCTTCTTCCCCGTGATGATGACCGGGAAGCACCAGAAGCTGTATCGGTGGTACTAACACCATTAGCAGTCAGGTTTCTTCCTTTTTTGGGTTCCGAAGTTTCATATATCACCTCAAGCAGTCGACTAGTTGTCGAATATGAAATCATCTTCCTCGTTTTAGTAAGGCTGTAAAAATTGAGATTCCTCATGTTATTCTAAAAATATAATTCCTTCAAGTCAAGGACACAGAATTCTCACTCACCCTTGATGCTGAACCTGCTGTTTCTGTAGAGAAGATTTAATTTTCTTCTCTAAGCTTTGAATTGTCTTGCCTTCGAGTGGGGAAGTCCTAGGTTTTGGCTCTTGATGCTTTGAAAGGTTAAGTCTTTGTGGTGCTATAGTTGCTGCTGTTTTGAATCTCACTTTCTGTATAACATATAATAGAATGAATGTCTGAATTAGTTTGCATATTTGAATTTAGAACGGAAGATGAAAACCACTGAAAATAGACGTACTTTTGAATCATTTTGTCGAATTTTCTCTGCTTCTTTTTCTCTTCCTTTATGCATATCATCATTGCATTTGTTATGTTGTTCAGGATGGTTTTCATTTCTCTGACATGGTTGCACAAGATGACTGGTGAATTAACAGACAAAAACATCCCAGTTCGAGAACCAAAAAAAAAGAAAGAAGAAGAAGAATACTCACTTGATCATTCCCTTGCTTTCCGTGCAAATTTGTACCCAGTGTTGTAGAAACTGCACTTTCATTCTGAGGAGCTAGTATATTATTTTTTCTCTCCAAATTGGCTTCTTTGAGAATCCCTCTTTCCTGAAATTGAATATTTGTTAGATTTATCAATAATAATACCATTTTTTTTCTTCACAAAATTAAATGCTCATAGAGTTATTTACATCAGTTCTTAGTCGAAAAGGTTTTGGGGTTGTAGGCTTCGGTTTCTTGAACTTCGTCACTAGAGAAACAGTTCCAGAAGACTTGTCCTTCGCCTGAGAAATCTATGTCGTCAATATACAGCCATCAGAAACTGGAATGGAATATGGAAAAACTTGGGACATTCAAAATGGACTATGAAAAAAGAAAACTAAAACCTTGTGAACTTTTCCACTAGTGTCCTGAAAGCCAAGAATTTTTCCCTTCAGCTTCTGATTATGATTATGATCATGAGCTCTGTAAACAATGAAAAACTAATCAATACCACACTAGAGACAAATCAGTAAGTAGATAAGCTAAATACACAGGTGAAAATACACGCAGCCCTCAAACCTGTTCTGATTAGAAGCTGCAGCATTTTCTTTATCATCATTTTCAGTCAGTTCAGTCCCTGTTGTTATGAACTGTTCGTGTCTATTGTTGTTGTTCTCCTCTCCATTTGGATCTTGAAGGTTCGGATTATTCTCTTCAGCAATCAGCAGTATGTTGTTCGCTTCACCTCCTGAATCATCTGATAACGCTGAATCTGAAATGTTCGTTAATGGTGCTGCTGCTGAAGACAGACAGGTATCAATTGTAAATTTTTGTTGTTCAAACAGTGCAGATACTGCTGAATCCATCGTATGCTGTTTGTCATTGTTAATATTCTGGATCCTCGAAATATCCGAGGTAGTACAACAGCTTCTTGATTTCGCATTGATATTCAAATTACTGCAACCATTTCCCTCCGATTCCTTGGAGGTTGATGGTTTTGATAACTGCACTTTGCCCTTACTCTTAATAGATCTGACAGATTTAGCTTCTTGGTTTTGAGACTTAATTGACGATTTACTAGAATAAACCAAGAACTGCTTCCTTTCACTAGTGATCTCGACCCTTTTCGTTCTTTCGCGTAATTTTGTCAAGGGTGTACGCAGTTCAACACTAGTCTTTACCTTAATGAATTTCTTGGGAGAGTGAAAGACGAGAGCCTTCGCGACCATTCGATTTTTTGGGACTTCAATGGCTGTTGTTTTTGGGTTTCGAACACTCCTAAAGGAGTTCTGTTTTGGGGGGCCATTTTTGTTCCTTGGAGTTGTTAGATACTTGGCAGCTACTGGCTTTGCCTTTGTGGTGGTTGGTGTAGACACAGGCTTCAGAAGGGGCCTAACAACCTTTTTCTTATTCTCTATGATCTTCTGAGAAATTGAGGAAATAACTGCTAATCTTGACTTGGGAGATTTTGGGGGAGCTGAGTGTGGGCATTTTGAACTGTGAAGTAAAATTAATTTGTGTCAAGTCATACGCAGATTACACCATGTCCACCAATTAACCACAACAAACTACAAATTTCGAAAGAAATTTAGATTCGACTTCGTGAACTCCATTTTCGTCGCTTCGTCCATTCATTTCTTGATCTACAGTAAGATTAAGAATAACTAGATCCTTTGACAGTTATTGCATTTAAGTCTCATGAATTCTTTTTTATCATCACACTCGAATTATTGCTAGGTTTCAAAAAGGATTTAAAGCATCTAAATCCTTTACAACTACCTGAAAACTATCTACAAGAAAATATAAAGCAATTATATCTTTGACAATTACCACATTTGGAGTTGGCTACAGAATTTTATTTTGTCACTTGTTAAAATTCACAATGATTTACCTTGATGCACTTTTGTTGGGTGCTTTTTGAAGTCTTACATTTGGACTTCTAGCTGCCATTACCTATATGAACAAAGAGTTCAAAAATTATCTCTTCCAGAAAGAAATAGCCATTTGAGCATAGAAATCATGAGAGGAGACTAACCCGAAGAACAAAATTCTTATAGATTGTTTCAGAATCCATTTCCTCCTCGTGCTGTTGATCACATCCTGAAAGACAGCCAATACAGGAAAACATGCCTTAGAAAAATTCTCTAAACATCATCATGTTTGGTATATAGTAAAGCAGTTAAAATCTTGTTCATAGTGCCGTCCATCATTTTCAATACTGCTTACTGAATATGCTGTAAGACCTTAAAAATAATATTTACAATACAAAAAGGTAAGGTTTAAATCCCGATGACATTTCAGACATACTAATTACAAAGATTATGATATTAATTCCCATCATCAATGTGAATTCTTAACCATAAATAAATTGTTTAAATTTATTATTTATTATATCTCACTTCATATCATAGATCAAAGCTAACTAATAAATATTAAAAACAAAACGAAAAAAAAATGCGGCAAGCACAAAAACCAGAATTTCAAATGGAAGAAGAAAATTATAAATCAGTTCAAATAATCAGACAAATTAGAAAATAAATTGGGGCATGAAAACTGACCTACGCGTTGGCAGAACCAGTAGCGATCATCAGGGCAATAATGGTTGGGGACATTAAAATCTACGAATTTTGGGGCCTCGATTTTCTCGTAAAATTCTTCAGCTTCGTCCTCATTATCTTCCATGACTACGGAGGTGTATGTGGAATTTCTGTTTTCGGATAATGAAAATTGAGATGAATCCAGAAATTCTGCCATTTTAATTAATTGATTTTGAGTTTTTCCGGCTATCAATGGAAAATGTGGTGCAAAGTGAGTGAGAATGGAGCGTTTGTTTGTTGAAGAGACAGCACAAATAGAGAAGGGGAAGATTTTTAAACACTGGATGCTGACTGTATATAGCCGTTAAAGTCCTACCTGGACAGCTTGTTAGGTTGACTTCGTTATTGGACAAGGAGTCCTATTATTTGTAGGGTAAAAATTAAATAATTAATTTAAAATTACAAACGGCTTCACTTCATTATATATTAATATTATAAACACAAATAGTTTAATATTTTAACTACCAATTTTGGTTAACAAAAAAAAAAAAACATTTAAAATTCTAATACTAATGAATTTTTGGGAATAAAATAAAAATCAAAAACTAATTTATTAGTCGGCAATATTATAAAGATATAATATACCATCAATTATTACAAACAATATTGCCAACAACATTGTCGTCGTAGTAATCACAAACGTCCACAAGGTGTGTGTTGTTGATCACTGGTGATTTGTAGCTAATTTTGCCCGAATTATCGATATATATTGCTATCCATTTTAATTGTAGACATTAAGCCCCCGTTTGGCACCCATTTTTTTCTCATTCTTTTTCTCTTTCTTCATTTCAATCACACATTTTATCAATAAAATAATATTACACATAAACCTAAAAATTCTCCTTAATTTTTAGCCACACATTTTTTCATCCATCACTATTCAAAAACACATTTTTCTACTAAAATGAGTGTCAAACGAGGGCTAATATTGGCGACAATCAACGACAATTTCTGCCATTGATCATATGCTTCGATTAAATTACTATTAATATTTTTTTAAAAACCTCTCAACAATTTTGTCTAAAGTATTTAAGTCGTTTGAGCTGCCTATTATTTCCCATTGTTGCTATAATTTGCAAGTACATGAAGGAAGGACTTGACTTGTAGTCAATTTAAATAAAGATAAATTTAGCTTCAAAAGCAAAACCAGTAGCATCAGCATTTCTTGAAAACATGAAATATGAACCCCAATTCAGCATTTCAAAAGTTGCATAAACCTGCCTTCAATTATTGATTGAACATTTCACAACTGGATTTCCCCAGCTACTTGTACAGTTGCTTGAATCTTCTACAGGCTTCCAATACATTTTCCCTGTGTCCAAAGGCACTGACCCTAATGAAACCTTCACCACCAGGTCCAAACCCACTGCCAGGAGTAGTGACAACATGGGTTTTCTCAAGAATCTCGCTGAACACGTCCCACGAGCTTTGGCCAGGAAAGTGAATCCACACGTATGGTGCATTTTTTCCTCCGTAAACCTTAAAACCAAGCGAATTGAATGTCTCGACTATGATATCAGTGTTTTCCTTGTAGAAACCAACCACCTCGTGCATGGCCTGCACATGGCAACTCTTGTTTGATCAGTCAAAACATTGGGTAATTTCATTCCCTGATAACCATTTTCTTCTCTTTAATTTGTTCTTGAAATTCTTGTGTGAATTGTGTAGTCTTATACCCCAAGAATGCAGTTAACTGGAAAAAAAATTCTGGAAAACAAAGACTAACCTTGATGCCTTCAGCTGAAACACAAGCCAGACCACCAGCTTGAGCAATATTGGATGCACCATTAAAACAGGTACAGACAATGCGGTTGAAGTCCTTGGCAACGGGGAATCCATCAGAATATAAAACCTCTTTTGGAATTGCAGTCCAACCTAATCGGACTCCTGTGAACCCGGCATACTTAGAAAATGATGAAACTTCCATTGAAACCTGTGAGGCCAATATGTTAAATATTTAGATTTGAACTATGGCAGAAAAAGATAAATCATAATACTACTATCCTGAAAATGATTCATTTAAAGTAACTGCTAAGAAAAACACATTCTGCATAGAATTAGACTGCGCAAAATAGCATCAATTCATCTAACATCATCTATTATTTTGTTCACATACTAAGAAATAATATAAGCACGAAAAAACAGCTTCTCTAGACAATTATTTTTCGAGTTCTATATCAGATGAAATGGGGACAGACCCAACAGTTGATCATAAACTGAAGAAACACTAAAAGAAATTATTCCTAGGAGGAACCCCTGTACAAATGGTCATGAAACAAAATGAAAGGGAAAGAGTGACAAGATGAAATGAAGTGACCAAAGTTTAAGTACTTAATTCATCTGTCATAATCTGTGGATCCATTGTAAGGCAAGGAGACCAAAAATTAATGATAGCAGAATTGAAAACTAGATAACAACACAAACTAGAGAAAGATTTAGACAAAATTCCAGACTTTACCTCTTTGGCTCCCGGAATCTCAAAAATGGACCTCGGGTTATCATCTGAAACGTACATCGCATAAGCAGAATCATAGACTATGATTGACCCATTTTCTTTAGCAAATTCTACCAATCTGGTCAATTGCTCTCTTGAAGCAGCATAACCTGTTGGGTTATTTGGAGAACAGAAAAATATGATGTCGGTCCGACGAACCACAGATAAGTCGGGAAAGAAACCATTTTCCGGAGTACACTTCATATATTCTATATTTCCATATTTCTCAACATCTTTCTGAAACTGCCCTGTCTGACCCAAAATAACACTGGAATCCACATAAGCCTACAATACAAAACCAAGAATCTAGATGTTACGAGAATTTAGAGAGGGCAAAGAAAAAGAGAGCTTTTTAGGTGTGCGAATATATCTATTTTCCTCTTTCTTTAACACAAACTATTTTCAGTGCAGTAGCGTAAGTTCTCAAACAGCTGTTTTCCCAAGGACGGTCTATCCTTTTTTATTTTATATTGAAGTCTTCAGATATAACAAGCAGATCGAAATTCTTGAAAAAGTATACTAAAATTATGCTCCTTCCACTCCGACAACATTTTATCATTTGATTACCAGCAAAATAATCAGAAACACGTAATAATATCTTCCAGGCTTTAAGCCAAAAAATTTCTAACATGCACATCAGTTGTAACCTACATAAATTGTGCTTTGATAAGGAGTGTGAGGCTTGCTCACGTGTCTAAGCATTAGACTCACTTAGCTCTTAAAAGATCAGCAAGTTGAATCATAAAATATAAACTACTTAATCATTAATAATTCATCCAGAAGCTACAAAAATAATTGGGTGGATCTACTTAGAAGGAACCGTTGTCAATGTTAACTAGCTTTTACATTTTAACACTGTGTTATACAGCCAGACAGGCGAGAGAGAGTAAATGCAAGCAGCATGAGGGATTTATGGAAAGTTTACTTTGATTTGAAACATGATATATTTACCGGATATGAAGGGTCTTGCACGGCCATGGTCACTTTAGACCCAAAAAGCACCTGCAAAGAGAAAGGAGAAGCAGTGTAAGAAACATTACATCAATACTACAGTAGACAGGGTGCAATGTTTGTGGTGCTACCAAATTTCAAGTAATGAATTGGCGCGGTACTAGTATATGAGACAAGCAAAAGAAACTCATACCTGAAGGCGAGATATGTCACTTTTTGCACCATCTGATACAAATATATCATCTTCTTCCATGCCAAGGTTCTCATAGTAGGTTTTGGCGATGGCAGCTCTCAATTGCTGTACAAATCAACAGGTGCTACCATTACCATTTGTTATCAAAGATATGACAACATTGATGATTGAACTTTCATTTACAATAGGTCATTTCTCAACCAAGGAATAAACATAGAAGAAAAGTCAGAAAGGTAGAGGAAGAGGAAGAAATATGTCAGACACCAAGCATAAATATCCAAATTCATCATTATAGCCAAGCATAAATATAAGAGAAATTAACAACAAATGAAGGGCATCACATACTTTTTCACCTTGTTCAGCTCCATAACCAGAGTAACCCTCTACTGTTGACAATGCATATGATCTCTGACAATTGGAAAAGAACAGATTACTGGTCATAAACAAGGTAAACGACAGTATATAAGCAGTCTTGTTGAGAGAAAACTTAATTTAATTCATTACAACTAGACTAGAAGAAACTATGCCTTGATTCCAACAAATTTACGGTCGACAACATAAATGTATCAATCAAGTAACAAAGAAATCAGTAAAAACCATTACAGTACCAGCAAAGTTCAGAACCATCACAGGCAGCAGTACCTTTGCTATGGCAGATGTAATAACTTCTGGAATGGGCTCAGTAGTGTCACCAATTCCCAGGCTTATAACTTGAGCATCAGGATATTTCAACATGTGGGCAGCCCTCCGTCTTGCTATCTAACCAAAGAGAACGCTAGTAATTTTCACTTTATTTTTAAAATGCATAAAAAGAGCATTGGACAATTTCAATAGCTTGAAAAGGAAATGATAAAGTAGTTGCATTAATATTTTAGTCTTTTCTAATTAATTGGCAGAACCACACACAGCAATGCACTTATGGAAATAAAGCCCATGTTTGGTACTGATTAAAATCCAAAAACAGACCTCTGGAAAAAGGTAGCCAGCTTGAAGTTTTCCCATGTTTTCATTGCGGGAGACCGTCGTCTTGTAAACTTCCACAAAATGCATCCAAATTTCAGTATCATCAAATATCAGGTCACATATAAGCAGTATACATATATATTAGTTTAACATTACCACACATACAGATGTATACACGTATGTAAAAACATATATTCTCCAAAGACTTAAAAAATAAGCATTGAGTGTGTGTGTATAACCCCAGACAGCGGTAAGATGAATTTCACAAACGGGCAACGAAAAGTAAAGCTTTGCCTGAACATCTCATCACATAATTCTCCTAATATATAAGTAAAATTGAAACAATTGACACAAATGCACGAAACATTAGGCATGGTGCCTAAATTTGCGGAATAAACATTTCCCACTTCAACTGATTAACAAACAGAGCACAGCCCGGTTGCTTAAAAAAAATGCTCAAATCAAATAGAAAAATGGTCAAATCCACCCATGGACACTGTACTCAGTGTCATCATTGCTACCCAAATTAATTTTGATTCACCATGATCACACAACTTTATAAAACGTTTCAATTAAGCCACCCGGCACAAACTAAAAAATTCACACATAATTATTGCCACAAAAAAAAAGGAAAATGAGAATAAAAAAAAAAAAAAACAATCATACTACTCTTACGTCATTGGTGCACAATCTTGTATACATTTCCCTCACATGGCGATGGACCCCGCAATTGGGGACCCCACATGGGCTCCACCTCCACGTGATGGGGATGCATACAAGATTGTGTACCAAAGATGTACACTCATCATTTTTCAAAAAATAATGTAGATCAAATATGGGCTAAACAAAGGAACACTCTGAATTCATGAATCTTGATAATTCTTGAAGGTGGGTACAACTTACATTTTAAGTAATTTAAGAATGACAAATTCATGGATGCATTGACTTTTTAATAGAAAAATTGACAACTGTAAACAATCATTGATTACTATATTAATTATTAGGAATATAAGGAAGAATTAACTTTTTGTACAATCCTTGTTTAATATTGTCGAAATTCGAACCATTGATTTTAAAAAAAGTTTTTAAAATGAGTGAATGTGATATTGTTAAGGGCATGTTTGATTCAACAAAAATTTTCATGAAAAATAGAAAATAAATTCTATCTATCACTTTTGGCTCGTTTGATACACTAGATTTTTCATGCAATTCATTCTCTTGGTTTGGCTCACACACTAAGGGTGTGTTTGAGCCACATTATTTTGGAAGAATGTATTTTGAAAATAAATTTTATCCACAATTGTAAAAAATTCTTTCCCTTTAATAGACAATTTTCATGAAAAATAAAGTCAAACGAACACCAAAAAATTCAAAATTTCAATATTTTCCAGGTGAAAAATTATATCAATCAAACATAATTAATTGACAAGTTTCAGGAAAATAATTTTAGACAATTCAATTCCCTGAAATTTATTTTCTTTCCACCCAAACTTCACACCTACAATCAAACGGATACTGACTGTAATTTGTCAAATAAAATTGTGTAAGTGCACTAACAATATTAGCGTCCAGCTCTAACAGTCAGTCAACAGATAATGAACCCGGGTGGACCGTCTGTGGGCCGCTCTTGCCCCATTTGAACCAGCAAATTGAGGTTGGGGTCAAATTTGTAAAATAGAATTTCTCCGCGTGGTCACCAATAATGATTGTCACATTCTTTTTAGCGTGCCGAGTAATGCTTGATTTTTTTAATTACTTTACTTTTTTTTTTTTTTTCTTAAAATCAAGTTAAAAATTCTCAAAATGGTCAAATTTGTTAAGAACCAATGTCAAATCACGTCACACCACTAGAGTGTGTCCACCCACCGTGTATTAGCTTGGGAAAATTATGGGTCCTCTAAATATCATCTTTAATATTTTTCGTCTTGATTTTAATATGCTTTACAAACATTTTGAGTCCTCCATCGGCGACTTTAGCCAGGAAGTTGCCTGGATCGAGCTACTTATCAAATCTCTGATAATCGAAAACTACAATATGTTATGTTTAACTTTATAAATTCTCGTCATCATTCACCGTTCTAAAGTTTTCCCTTAACGAAAATACGAATCAATCTATAATTGAGTCATAACCATCTTACTTAAAATAACTCTTGGACAGATTTCAGAATCATCCTCGAGATAGTACCATTGATGATTTTATTTTCTTTATACTCTATTGAAATTTTCTTTGGACGCCGTCTTTAATAGACGCGACAAAACAAGATGCAAACCTTTTTAACATTAATAAATGCGACAAAACGTAGCCAAGGGTTTTTTGAAAGCACGAGAGCTATAGGCATATTCGACATGCTGCTGGATGAGCTCTCATAGGGAACGTTGAAATCCGAAATGAAAAGAAAGATCCCCGTAAGGAATGAAATGACGATTAGTATCCCCCTTTCATAAAAAAAATGGAGAGATAAATTGACGTATTTATTGAATTCGTTGTGACGGACAAAATTTGGACGCTCAATTGCAACCTTGAAAGGAAAATGTTATAACGTGTAAAACTTTCAATGGACAAATTCCAAACGTCTACTTAACTTTGTAGTATTTAGATAATTTTCAACTTTCGTATTTTCCTCTGCGTCGCTTATTATCCACGAAGATGAAAAATAAGAGAAGAAACATAGTATTGTAAAACAAGAAATAAACGTCAAAAGTTCCATAATTGGTATACTTGATAAGGTAAATAAGATGTTAATTAACACCATAAAAAAAAAGAAAAAAAGAAAGAAAGAAAGAAAGAGAAGCTTGTATGGAAGCAAAATGCACTACTAGAACAATAATAATAATAAAAAAAGAACATGTGAGCAAGGCAATTTCAAAAAATAATAACAATAATAATTAAAAAAAATAAATAGAAGAAGAAGAACAGGAAGGGGGTTTGTTGTGCAAAATAATAAATGTTTCAATAAATTTCACTCGGTTTCTCACATTCTACAATTTCAACTTTCCTGCATGTGGCCTTCCTTATGTTCTCCACTGCTCCCACTCTTTCGGTTCTCTCTCATCTTTTCTTCTATTCTCTCTCTAAAATTCCTAAGATTGACCTAATTCGTGTTGATTCTAAGAAGCTTCAAAAGTGGTTTCTTCGTCAGAATATTAGTGAGTGTCAACTTTTTCTTTTTCATTCAGTGGCTTTGATTTTACAGTTGCTTGATTTTAATTCTTTTTTTTTTTTTTGTGGCGGAAAATTATGTAGTTTTGTACTGTTTTTAATTGTTCAAGAGGGAGAACAAGCAAAAGAAAATAGTCTGTTTTTGTAATTTTGAAGTACTCCTCGTGATGTTAACGCTACTTTTTTAGCTTCAAAATTGTCATTTTTGTGATTTTTTTTTTTCTAAATTTATATGCTACTTCGGATTTTTGTTTTTGTTTTTTTTTTTTTTTTAAAAAATCTGCACCAGGGTTTTATGTTGGATCAGTTTTTGGTTGGTTTTCTGCAGTTATTCTTGTCCTGGTGTGCCGGTCTTCAGCATTCCCTACCCTTTTTTTGGGAATACTTTGTGGCTTATTGAAGACAAAGGGAGGAAATCAATTGATAATATGTGAAACATAATGTGCAAAATAAAGAAGGAATCTTAGGAAGGAAATAGAAGAAATACTGACACAATTTTATCGATAATTTTATTCGTATAAATTTGCTTATCTAAGTAAAAAATAGTGCAAGATTGTATGAAAGTCTCTGGTTTTGTTTTAAATTTTTATATCTTGAATTCTGACCCATGTAGCATTCATTTACTCCCTCAATCTAGTAAAGTATATTGGGAAATGAGTCCCCTCCCCCCTTTCGCTTGTGCTGTTGAGCTAACTCTGTCATCGTTCATTCATTTTCTTGAACCTTTTTGGCAGTAACGGTATTACACATCTTTAACAGCCTATTTTTGTCTTTTAATTCAGGATCAAGCTCATCAGTATTGAGCTTTTCTTGAGGATCATTTTGTTAATTGTTTTTGATATTAGAGATGGTCGCTGAGTCTTGGTTTCGTAGTCTGTGGAAAACATCAAGGAAGCATGAGTTTGATTCCGAAAAGGCACAGATTGGCGTATTGGCTTTTGAAGTTGTCAGCTTGATGTCTAAGCTGCTTAACCTATGGCAGTCGCTGGCTGATAAGCAGGTGGCAAAATTGAGGGAGGAAATAATGAATTCCATGGGTATTAAAAAGCTTGTGTCCGAGGATGAGAATTACATGGTGCAGTGGATAGGTTTAGAAATGATGGAGAACTTGGTACATGTGGCAAGAGCTGTGTCTAGGCTATCCAAGAAATGCAGTGATCCCGTGTTAAAGAGTTTTGAGCAAGCATTTAAAGATTTAATCAAGATTGGTGCTGACACTTATGAGTGGCGGTTCACGTGGAAGAAGATGGACCGGAAAGCTAAGAATATGGAACGGTTCATAGTTGCCAACGCAAATTTGTATCAAGAAATGGAAATACTTGCAGATCTTGAACAAACCCTGAAGCGAATGAAGAGTAATGATGACACAGATAGCACTAGTGTCGTTGAATATGAAAAGAAGATTGCATGGAAGCAGCAGGAAGTGAAGCACTTGAAGGAGGTTTCTCTTTGGAATCAGACCTATGATTACACAATTCGTCTTTTGGCGAGATCTATATTTACTCTATATAGTAGGATTGGGCATGTTTTTGGATTTAATCACATGATCGGTATGGAATTGAAAGATTTTGGAGTTCTGGATTCTGATTATAGCTGTCACAGCCACTCGATCATTTTTACCCAATCGTCAGTGAACCTGTCCGAAAATAGCATTCCTAGGTTTTCTTCCGGTCCATTAGGGAAGTTGATTACTAAATCTGGTCCAGTCTCAAGGAGCAATTTCCATTCTGGCCCTCTTAGAAGTTCACTTACAACAAGCCCAATCTCTGGAAGACATGATGCTAAGAACTTTTACTCTGGTCCCCTCGGGAGGTCAATGACCAAATCTGGTCCACTCCCAAGAACAAGCAAAAGCACTTGGAAATTGTGGCGATCTAGTGACAAATCTTCAAATTCGAAAGAGAAATTCCCGCTTTCAGAACATAATCGACTAACCACGTCAGGGCCTTTAACACGGCACATGATAGGTGGAAGCAGTTCTCCTCTGAGCAGTTGGATTTTGAATTCAAATGTTGTTTGTTCAGGAGATCTGGATGGAAATAAAAATGCCAGCATGGAACTACATGCACATGGTCGCTCAAGTCATGGCAATCCATCCACCGTTAAATCTAAGAACAGGCTGTTAAATGCACCTCCAGAAACCCTCGGTGCTGCTGCCTTAGCATTGCATTACGCAAATGTCATCATTGTAATTGAGAAGTTAGTGGCCACTCCTCACTTGATTGGTAACGATGCAAGAGATGACCTGTACAACATGTTGCCAGCTAGCATTAGAACGGCCCTCCGAGACAAACTTAAGCCACATGCTAAGAGCTTAACTTCATCAGTTAATGATACAGTTCTTGCTGGAGAATGGAATGGGGCAATGTCGGGAATTTTGGAATGGTTAGCTCCACTTGCTCATAACATGATAAGATGGCAGTCTGAGCGGAGCGTCGAGCACCAGAACTTAGTGTCTAGACCAAACGTGCTTCTTGTACAAACCCTTTATTTAGCAAATCAAGAGAAGACAGAAGCAACAATTACTGAGCTTCTTGTCGGTCTAAACTATGTATGGAGATTTGGCAGAGAAATCAATGCTAAATCCTATGTGGAGTGTTCCAGTGGTAGAACCTTTGACGAGTACTTGGATGGGTAGCAGCATTTTGATCCTGGTGTTTACCCTTTGGAAAAATAGGCTTTCTTAATTGTTGAGATTTCTTTTCAGCTCCATTCAGGAGTCATATTGGGGGAAGTAGTTGATCACCTGCCTCGTTCATGGCGCTTTTAAACACATTCACAAGTAGTGGTTGATTGTATTTTGATGGAAATCCGGGACCTTCACTCTTTGCTGGATACTTGGCTTAAGTGTTCAAGCTTCCTGCAGTATGAGCATCAAAAAGTACTTTCAGGTCAGTCAGTCGATGACCTTCCCTTTGGCCAAGGATTTGGTTTAAACAATCCCAGAATCCATATTTTATATATATCTAAGTTGTCATTCTGTTGTCAATATATAGTTATTACCCAAAACTTTTATAGCATATTTGGTAGGGAGGATTCAATAGCATGAGATGGTACTGAAAAAGGAAAAGAAGTTAAAAATCTTCTTCACTATGTCGGAAGTTGGGACCTTTGGACTTCCAATTCAGACTAACTTTCTCAGTTTCATCCGTTGGTGAGCATTATTTTGCCGGACAATATCAGGGATATGAGGCTGCTTGGTGCTTTGCTTCAATGCTAATATGTCTTCTTCTTTTTAAGTAATTAGTAATCTTATACTTTTGAAGTTATTTGCTTGGAATTGAGTATTTTGTTCATCTGCACATATAAATCTGGTTCATGCTATGTTGTTATCTAATATTATGTTCATATTGTTTAATATTTTCTATTTGTCATCACTGTTGAATTTAAACTCTTACACTAGATAGCTCGATCTGCTTGGGACAAGACAGGCTAATTTGTACTCGACCTTGATCTTGAAGAATCTGCGAAGACTTGTGGGTGTGATTGAAAGACGAATTGTTTGTATTCTATAATTCCTCAGCTTGCTTAATTTTATTGACGAAAAGAAAAAATCTTTCAAGTGATCGACCTGTGGCTCAAGAAATTGCTCGAGCGGTAAGTTCTTTTACATCATTTCTGTTGGCCACAGAGTCACAAAGCACACAACAAAAACAGTAAATCGCGAAAAATAAAAGAACACAGAGGATTTTTTGCTCAAAGGGCCCGGATGTTCAGCCTTAAGCCTACTCACCTGTTGAGCATCCATACAAAGGGATTAAGCTCCAATTCCATTAAAATCACCAAGAACAAATTACAATGTATGAAGAAAGATTTCTTCAATATCTCTCTCGCCTTAAAATCACTCAAAATTATACACAATCTCATCGAATATACATCAAGTGCACTCACTGCCTTATCACTCAGATTATACAGAAATCACTTTGATTTACAAACGGCAGAGAGAAAGAGATGAACCCTAATCACACCGAGAGAAAACATCTTAAAGTCACTGAACATTTACAGAGAAAATGAAGCTTCGAGAATCACTTTAAGGCAGAGAGATCATGAGCCTTCACCAAAGGTGGAGATCTGGCCAAGTGTAGGGTCACATCACAAAGCCAAGAAAATTGATAAAGGCGTGTCAAAGTGCAAGCATGATTTATCAACCAAGTAATAAAAGTTTTGGGCCAAAGATCCGGTTCAGCACTGGCCCAACACAACCAACTGGGCCAAAGAATTATGAGGCAACCCAATTCATAACAATCTCCACCTTGCCGAATAATTTTTGGTGACTTAGTGTACTAGAGAACCATTATGTATCATTTTCTCTTATTCAACCTGTAAAAATAAAAAACAAAAAAGTTAGAAATTGTTCACATGCAGCCCTACTTGATTATTCTAAACATACTGCAAATCAGTAATATTTACAAGCAGTTTCTAAATTTATTTAAAGGTAAAACTTTGGTTCCCAAATCAGAGGGGTTGAACTCAGTCGAAATTTTCCCTAGACTGGTCAAACTTTTTTTTAGCCATATTCCTCACAAAGTGGAACTTAATATTAACATGTTTAGTTCGATCATGATACATAGAATTTTTGCTCAGATGTATAGCATTCTTATACATCTGATTATTAGTATAAATTTTGATAGAATTATTCACAAAGTCAATTTCATTAAGTAACTCTCTTAACCAAAGACATTCCTTAACAACATCACATACAACTATGTATTCTGCCTCTGTATAAGACAAGACAAAAAGTTTTTGCAATCGAGATTTCCAGCTAATATAGCCACCTCACAAAGTGAAAACATAAAAAGATGTATATCTTCTCTTATCTAAATCTCCAGCAAAATCAGAACCAGTGTAGTCTTTCAAAACAATGCCTTCATTACATTTTTTAAACAACATACCTAATTCAGTTGAGTCTTTCAAGTATTTTAACATCAATTTCATAGCAAGCCAGTGTGTTTCACTAGGATTAGCCATAACTCTACTTAAAATGCTTATACCATGAGCCAAATCAGGTCTAGTGCAAACCATAAGATATATTATGGATCCAACAGTGTTAGCATAGGGAATGTTTTCCATTCTTTTAAACTCTTCATGAGTTTTAGGTAACTGTTCACTAGATAATTTGAAATGATTTGCAATAGGCAAAGAAGCAAGTTTACAGTCAATCATAGAATTTTTTTGAAGTATTTTCTTAATGTATGCACACTGTCTTAACCATAACATGCAGTCAGTTCTATTTCTTTCTATTTCCATGCCTAGTATCTTTTTAGCTTGTCCTAAATCTTTCATTTCAAACTCAATTTTTAGTTTTGATTTAATAGAATCTATTTCAGATATGTTTTGACGAGCAAGTAACATATCATCAACATATAAAAACAGGTAAATAGATTCAAGTCCTCTTGACCCTTTGAAAAAGAGACAAGAGTCATAATTGCTCTTAACAAAACTCAAAGTCTCAATGTAAGAATTGAACTTTTTATACCACTATTTGGGAGCTTTCTTCAAGCCATAAAGGGATTTTCTCAACAGCCAGACCTTATGAGCGTTAGATTTTACTTCATAACTCATAGGTTGTCTCATATAAATGATTTCCTCAATATCCTCATTCAGAAAAGCAGTTTTTATATCAAGCCGATCAAATTCCCAGTTAAAATGAGCAGTCAGGGCAAACAAAATTCTAATAGAGGTGTAATTAGTAATAGGAGAAAATATCTCATTGTAGTCCACTCCTTCTTTTTGAGTGAAACTTTTAGCAACAAGTCTAACTTTATATCTTTTACCTCCTACATTAGAATCCCCTTATTTGATTTTGAAAATTCATTTACAGTCAACTACTTTCTAATTCTCAGGTTTATTAACCAAAATCCAAGTTTTGTTTTTTTTATCAAAGATTCCATTTTTTCATTCATAGCTTCTTTCCAAAATTTAGACTCAGAATAGTTGACTGCTTCTTCAAAGGTGGAGGGTTCAGAATTCAGAGAATCAAGAGCAGTAAACAGAGTAACAAAATCATCACTGTTAAACCTAGTAGAAGGAATCATGTTCCTTCTATCTGTGTCTCTAGTCAGTTGATAGTCAATCAGGGAGGGATTAATGGATTCATTTTCATCATCAGGTTTACCCAAATCCTGATTTGCTTTAGATTGAGTGGACTTCACCTCAATCAAATAATTATGACTATCTAATTAATTTTTAAAAATGGACTCAATGGTAGGAGCAGTATTATCAGATACAGTTTTAGATTGAATCTTGCAAGGGAAGTCATTTTCATTAAAGTTAACATTTCTACTGATAATAACTTGAAAACCATTTTTACAATTAACCCAAAGTCTGTGTGCCCTTTAGTCTCTTCCCATACCCCAAGAAGACACACGTCGAGGATCTTAGTTCAAGTTTTCCTTTATTTTGATGGGAATAGGCGGCACATCAAAAACCTTAAGTCTAGTGTAATCAGACACATTGTTAGACCACAATTTCTCAAAGATTTGAAAATTAATGGCACTTGAAGGATTTTTGTTAATGATATATGTGGCAGTTTTTAAAGTTTCTCCCCAAAAACTTGGAAGGCCAGAACTATAAATCATACACCGACCTTCTCCAATAAGGTTCTATTCATCCTCTCAGCAATGCCATTTTGCTAAGGGAGTATGTCACAGTTCTATGCCTTAGAATTCCATTTTCTTTACAAAAGAGTCAAATTCTAGATTGCAGAATCCAAGGCCATTGTCAGTCTTAAGTGCTTTGATCTTCTTATTGGTTTGATTTTCAATCATTTTTCATTGTTTGAAATTTTGAAAAGTATCAGACTTATGTTTCAACAGAAAAATTCATATTTTTCTTAAAAAATCATCTACTATATGTAAGTAGAATCTAAAACCACTTAAGGTATTCATAGATGCTGGACTCCACATGTTAGCATGTAAATAGTCCAAAATTGAAGTGGATTTATGGACTCTAGTTTTAAAATGAAGCTTGTTTTGTTTTCCAAAAACACACTCTTCACAGAAACTAAGTTTTTCAAAATTATATTTTCCAAAATATCCAAGTTTATTTAAAATTGTTAATTCATTTTCAGATATGTGGCCAAACCTTTTGTACTAGATTAAAGACTTATCAGATTTATATTCACAGCAGCAGAGCTGTAACCTACTAAAGGTTCAACATGCATAATGTAGATACAATTAATCTTGGGCAAATAGATGATCTTTTTATTGTTTAGATGAAGCTTTTGTGGATTCTTATATCATAGTCTTCATCTAACTCCCCTAAGGAAATCAGATTCCTCTATAATTCAGGAACAAATCTGACCTTATCAAATTTTAGTATTTTGTTGTTATCAATTCGAAGATTCACCTTTCCCATTCCCTTTATATGACAACTCATGTTATTTCCCATCTGATCTTGCCCCCATTTTGATCAATAAGTTCAGTAAACCAATGCCTTATAGGGCACATGTGGAAAGTACAATCGAGTCAAAAACTCATTCTTTTGGGTTCTTATTAGCAGTATTAACAAGAACAACCCCCTGAATATTATGTTCATTATTAGCGCAACAACAGCAGACCCATCAGAATTACGCTTGTCTTTCATATTAGAGATCTTTTTAAAACAAGTTTTTGATTAAATGTCTTGTTTTTCCATAGTAGTAGCATTTTCTGGGCTGAAGTTTAGGTTAGATTGATTCTTGTTCTGATTTCTGAACTTGTTAAATTGGGGTTTATCTCTTTTGTGATAGTTGTAGTTGCATTGATTCCCTTTTTTATCCTGATTATGTTTCTCCCTCACATTCAAAGTTTCATTAGATTTATAGTCCTTGAAATTAGATTTTAATTCAAGTTCTTTATTCCTTAAAGATGATATAACAACGTCAACAGTGAGATTAGTTCTTCCATATTCCAAGGCATTTCTAATATCTCTATATTTGTCCCCTAAGGCATTCAACAAAGCCACTACTTGTTGATCTTCAGACAATTTCTCATCACAATCAGTCAATTCTTGAACAAGTCTTGTGAACTTTTCAATGCTATCTTCTAATGTAGAAGACGGATTAAATCTGAAGTTGTAGAATTGTCTAAGGAGATAGCATTTGTTAGGCATACTTTTAGCAAAATAGAGAGATTCTAATTTAGTCCACAAACCCTGAGTATTAGTGGTTTCTCCAACTTTCCTAATAACAGTATCAGACAAGTGAAGAAAAATTGAGNGGCATTCAACAAAGCCACTACTTGTTGATCTTCAGACAATTTCTCATCACAATCAGTCAATTCTTGAACAAGTCTTGTGAATTTATCAAGGTTATCTTCTAATGTAGAAGAGAGATTAAATCTGGAATTGTAAAACTGTCTAAGGAGATAGCATTTGTTGGGCATACTTTTAGCAAGATAGAGAGATTCTAACTTAGTCCATAGGCCCTGAGTATTAGTGGTTTCTCCAACTTTCCTAATAACGGTATCAGACAAGTGAAGAACAATGAAACTCCAAGCAATCTCATCTAACTCCTGCCTTCAGGTGGCCAAGTCTCATCTATGGCAGCAGCACACATTTGTTGCAACAATAGAGCCCTCATCTTCTGTCTCCATAAACTAAAATTCCCAGTCCCTCTCCAAACTTATGTGCAGTAGACGTGATTAAAGATAAACACACAAGGATAAAATAATATGCCACGGAGTATCTAGCAAGTATTGACAGTATAAGAAAAGACTTCAAGAAATTACACAATAGAATTAGAACTAACAATTGATCAATCCGTGATAATAATATCATGCAAGAAACGTCAATTTTGAAAGTGTTTAAGGGGTGGTAACCATTTGTTCCCCTACTCCCTCAGATTCACATATCCTCAATAATATCTTTGACAAAGGAAAGCAGGAGAGGATTACCTAGCTTAATAACATATTCCAAAAATTGACATAAGATACTGAAAATAATAGGGGGTTTCAGAGAATACCAGAAGCTGATAAGAAGAAACCTCATAACAGGTGCAGGAAGCAGTGAGTCACACAGACTCAGTGAAAACTTGGGTGGAATCAAATGAGTCAACTCAACTTACCACGACTTAGTATGAGTCAAACGAGTTACCACGACTCAGTACTGAGTTGGATCAAGAACACCAGATCAAAGGAGATAACCCACAACAGAAATGACTTTTTAGAGAAATCACACACCAGTTTACAAAAACTTTGAATCTTTTAGAAAAAAAACTTATTTTAAAAGATAAACCACAAAACTCAACCCAAAATTTTTATTTTCCACAAAGATCGTTTCAGAAATAGTAAGATCTATTCAATCAAACAATTTTGAAAAATTAGGGTTTCTGAAAAATTGAACACGAACACAGATCTACACTAATAGCGGCTTTGATACCACTTGTTGGTCCTAGAGTTCACGAAGAACACAAAAAAACAGTAAATCGCGAAAAATAAAAGAACACTAATGATTTCTTGCCTAGAGCCCGAATGTTCAGTCTTAAGCCTACTTACCCGTTGAACATCCACACAAAGGGATTAAGTTCTAGTTCCACTAAAATCACCAAGAACAAATTACAATGTATGAAGAAATCAGATCAGAGATTTTTTCAACATCTCTCTCGCCTCAAAATCACTCAGAAATTATACACAATCTCGTCGAATATACATCAAGTGCACTCACTGCCTTATCACTCAGATTGTACAGAAATCGCTCAGATTTACAAATGGCAAAGAGAAAGAGATGAGAAAACATCTCAAAGTCACTGAACAGTTACAGAGAAAATGAAGCTTAGAGAATTACTTTAAGGTAGGGAGATCAAGAGCCTTCACCAACGGTGGAGATCTGGCCAAGTGTACGGCCAGATCACAAAGCCAAAAAAATTGATAAAGGCGTGTCAAAGTGCAAGCATGATTTATCAACCAAGTAATAAAATTTTTGGGCCAAAGATCCGGTTCAGCATTGGCCCAATACAACCAACCGGGCCAAAGAATTATGAGGCAACTCAATTCATAACAATTTCTAGTAATGATCAAATCGTCTACATATACTAGTACTATTGCAAACTTTCCTTCTCGAGCTTTAACAAACAAGCTAGTCTGCGCGTCAGACCTTAACATCATTTGAGCAAAACAAAAACAGTGTGCCATCTAATGTTAATCGTCTCGAGTAGAGATGATCGCCGGTTTATGTAGCAGCGATTTTTAACATTATTCAATACATATTTCTTCATGGCCGGGACATAATAAACATTCTGAAGCAATACCTGTTTAGGACCATAAGGGGGCACAGTGGTTGGTTGCTTGTTTTACCAATGTGGGCAATTGGTGTTGGGTAACCTTCACTTGTTGACTGTCACTGCCACAAAAAGAGTTGCACTCATGTGTCTCCTCCATCTCAAATGTGTAATTCAAATTAATATTTGATCGAAATTGAATTTATAAATAAATAATAATTATGAATATGAGATTAGAATTAGTGTTGACTTTGATTGAATTTATAAACTATCAACAAATTGACAACCACAAGGGCACAAGGTGGCCGTGGTATATATATATTTAGCCCATGCTTGATGATTTTTATTTCAAGTCGAAATCAACAATTAATTGTAACTATACATTTTATATGACAACTTATCAACCATATATTTCATCAACCTTTATCCAAATCTATAAAAATTGGATTTTAATCTAAACCAAACAAGACTTTATTTTATACATGAACTTATAAAAGGGGCAAGTTGGAAAATAATACTTCTTCCGTCTCACAAAGGTAGACTTGTGCTCCCTCAATCCCACGAAAATAGATTTGTTTCTATTTGTACACATATTTAAAAAAAATGTAATTAAGAGCCTCTTTGAGTCCCCTTTTTTGCCCAAAATGCATTTTGAAATAATATTTTGATGGATAATGTGTTGTTAAAAAATAAGATTTTTTTTTTTGTGGGATTTACACGTAATACAATTTTATCGAAAAATGTGTAGTT